>JAATLQ010033478.1:0-18020 GCA_013421005.1 Heliconius erato x Heliconius himera | reverse complement strand
AATTATTAATTTATTTATTTGGATAAGTATTCACTATATTCTTTGTAAAATAACTTATATTAGCTCCTGTACAGTTTTTAAATTAGTCACATATTTTAAGTAAATATATAATTGGTATACAGAATATACATAGAAAGCACGTTTTTAGGCATTTTTATATAATCTATGAAATAATCAATATTTTCGGTCAAGTTTAAGTCGTACTCATGACCCGAGAGTTTCGTACCAGTTTCAAGAATTGAGATACACCAAAAGAATAACTTATTAAAGTTGTCATTTTGTATCAAATTAAGTACAGATTAAAATTTGTACCTAATAGTTTTTTTCTGTGACACAAATACAAAAAGTTATCAATTTTTGAAAAATAATTTTGGAATTTTCCTTTATACGTGCCGTAAGTTTCAACTTCTTAACAAATTTCGTAATTGTGTATCAACGGGATGCATAAACCCTCATAGTTTATCGTCATTTGATTGCGATGATTTAGAAGATGGATTTTTTTGTGCTCTAAGGGAATATAGACTTGAACACTGAGGTATTTAACCTTTAAGCGATCTTATACAAAATACTCTTGACAGACAGACAAACAACAAAGTTATCTTAAAAGGATTTTGAGGTGTTTTTGTACCCTAAAATACCCTTGGCACATACATACATGCAACATACAGGTGCAATAGTGCAATGCCGTTACGTGTCGCTTGTAAGTTATGAAATAATACTGCTGGATATTTTTATTAACAGTGTCAGAGCATTTTTTTCTTGAGAATTTTTTTTTTTAGTTTGCTTCCATAAGTTATTTTTTTATACGTTATTTAAAAAAATATTAATAACATAAACGAACGAACGGACTGAAGAACCTATTCAAAACATTTCTTTGAATATTAAATCATTTTTTATCACTGTGTTAAATAATTACGAATTAAGCTAGACTGTAACGAAGGTAATTTTCGCCATCTTTTGGACTTACAATTGAACTGTAACCACTCGAACATTGTTAGAAAAATACTACTATGTTTATGTTAAATTTATTATAAGTATAGATTACACTTACACGACGTAATTAACGTTTAGCAAATAATAACTCAACAATATGTTTTATGCGTTATAAACATTCATTATCATATGTAGTCAATAGATATCATTGCGTATGTTTCTTTTTTTTTTCAAATATAAATATCTTTAAAACTTTAAGTACATTATTTTTTGAAAGAGTGTAGCAGTAACCTTTCCAAACTATTTTTTTTATGCAAAGCGCCATCTATTTAGATGCGCCGTTTATTTAAATGCACCACCCATTTAAATTAAGGACAGTTTAAAAATGCTGTTTTTATGTTAAATTTCACCTAACATAAAATTATATTAACCGAAAACGATGTTGTGTTAAAGTATTGATATTGATATTCCTCCCGTCGTAATTAGTGTTTAACTCCACAGAACGTTTTTTGCGTTATCAAGATTCGCTAGTACCTACTATTAGTCAATAGATAGCGCTCTTGTATCGATTTTTTACTATCTCAAATATAAACTTCTTGAAAACTTAAATACTTGTATCTTTAGTATTAAAATGATTAATATTCCTCCCGTCGTAATTAGTGTTTAACTCCACAGAACGTTTTTTGCGTTATCAAGATTCGTTAGTACCTACTATTAGTCAATAGATAGCGTTCTTGTATCGTTTTCTTACTATCTCAAATATAAACTTCTTGAAAACTTAAATACTTATATCTTTTGATAGAGTGAAGCGATTACAATGAAATAAACACTAAAACCTACCTTGATTTATTTGTAATTTTTATGTATAAAAGTTGCTTAAATTTATTGTGCACTTTTTACGTGATACGTGTTCACATAAACAGACAAACAGACAAACAGAGAAACAGACAAACAGACAAAAATTCCAAAAATGTTGGAAATGGATTCTGTTAATTATCCTTTAACACCCTGGCAATTTTTTTTTTTATATTTTCAATGTACAGAAACGACTTTTCTACAGATTTATTATAAGTATAGATATAGATTATCTTCGATATTTAATTAAAAATTTCTTAATTTTTTTTTTGATAATCCTATCGTTTTATAATTGGGACACGTCTAACAGAATGCAGTTAAGGGTTCTATTCCCGTTACAAAAATATTTAAACAGAATATATACTGTTTATCTATCTGATGATTTGATTAGATAACAGCGTTAAAATTCGCAAAGATAAATTCGATTGACTTTTTCTTAGATTTTCTTTTCATGAAATGCAACCAATAACCAATAAAAAAATAATATATAACAAATAACATAATAAAAGCCAGTCGTGGGGCAGGCGCACAAGTATGCTACTGAAAATGCGACAGGTTGTGGGTTCGACCCGACTCGAGGAGATTAAATAATTTGTTTCCTCGCTATGTTAATGTCAATGGGAACGTAGTGTCTTAACACTAGGTTCTCAGGTTCCCTTTTCCTATCCTGCTATATGCGGCATATAACGTGAGGCTAAAAAACCGAGCGCGAATCAGGCTCGTCGATCGAGGCTTCCCTACCAATTTCAAGATTGTAGGTCAACAGAAAGTATATAAATGTTTCCAAATTAAAATTTGCGGGCATATGCATATACACTTTTTTTTTATGAAATGAACTACAAATATAAGTTTGTTATTTTTTCTATGAAATACTTATAGTTTTTCATTTTTCGGATTTTTTCCTTTATTTGTAATGTAAGTTCTCACACATTTTGTGCCAAATTTCATAACTGTAGGTTCACGGAAAGTAGGCGAATTTCAGACAAAATCCAGCCAAATCGCGATGCCTAAATGCTCAAAATCAATATATAATCTTTTGATTGCAATGACTTAAACTTGAATATGATACCTTCATGCGATCGGAAAATTATCTAGATAGACGGACAACAAAGTATTTCCATAGGGGTTCCGTTTTTACCTTTTGAGATACAGAACCCTAGAATAAAATAACATATACAATGTTAAAATTATAAACTTCCCAATCAAAATTTATTAAAATTCAAACGAAGCCAGGCAATGCCATTAGTTTAGTAAACTAGTGTATCTCGTTAGCTAAAAGTTACACTATTTGTACGTATTTCCCTGAAGTGTACCTAGAAGTGCATTACAAAGCGATTCATATTCATTATATCTATGAGCACACATAAAACGACGAATCGTATGCTGTTATGCGAAATTGGAATGAATATTATCATTATATATGATGGTCGTGGGTTCAGTTTTCTCTCGGGAAAATAAAAGCTTATACATATGTATGAATAATTTCACTTCAGCTTCACGCTGTATCCCGTACATAGCAGGGTAGGCAGAGGAAACCTAGTGTTAAGACACTCCGTTGCCCACTTTCTGCCAAATTCTGAAGGCATTGCGTGTTAAGTGGCAGAACTCAACGCCGCGCTTAACTTCGACACCAGAGCGAAGAAATGGAATTATAAATTTAAGTAAATATTTCATCTCCTCGAGTGGGGATCGAACCCACAACCAGTCGGTTTTACAGTCACACCTCGTGCCGCTGCGCCACGACTGGCCTCAATAATAATTTAACTTATTATGTTTAATTAAATTTTCTTTACTTTCAAGTAATTAAAATATTATTTACTACAATATAGTTTTTATTTAGGTCTGTGCTTATAAAGCTTAGAAGTCGGTTTTGTTTATTATTTTATTTCTACTTTTTAATTTTAATTTTAAATTTTCGTTGGTAGTTGTTAGGAAATAAAAAAGACTATTTTAAGTATACATATTATGGAACATCGGTCTGTTCTTGTCGAATGCTGAATGTAGGCCTCAATATACTCATATAGGTATTTTTTGCGTGTGACTGTACACGTAAAAAGTTGTGGGTTTGATTCTCACTCGAGGAAATTAACAATTGAAAAAAAAATATGAAATCAGCTTCACGCTGTATCCTGCACGCAGCAGGGCACCGCCGAGTTCTGGAGGCATTGCGTGTTGAGGCGGAACTCAACGCCGCGTCCTTAACTGCGCGCTTTGCATCGACACTAGAGCGAAGAAATTAAATTATTATGCAAAGCGCGACGTTGAGAACTCAACCCACTCAATTCACTATATTCAGCGGAAAGTGGAGAGCGGAGTGTCTTTACACTAGGCTCCCTCTGTCTACCTTGCTACTTGCGAATATAGCGTACAGCTATCAAAATATAGTTTTTGGGTTTTGTAAATTTTAGCAAAAAGCGTTAAGCTCCTCTTTTATGTAGTCACTTAAAAATTTAAGTTATTGGGTATTCAATTTAATAAGTTCATCGTAGTTCTAAGTAATAGCTACAATGTTATTCAGCTGATTAATTAATCTTTAAATAATATGCAAGTTAATATAGTACAAGTATAAAGACGCAACTTAACCAAGTTGAGGTATTATACCTACACTAATCAGCTTACCAGAATAACTTGATACAACTATCATTCTATAAGTCCCTGTACTATTTTTTAAAAGATTGTTCGTTAGGGAACAATCTCTCTTTCTCTCTCTCTCTCTATTCATTAAGGAGATAGATCTAATCATCATCATCAGCTCAGTAATGTCATCAGATGATGACTACAACAAGCAAATATATGATAATAATAAGTAATTACATAAAAAACAATACGTGAATATAAAACTTGAGGGATTCCCCCAATTTTCACGCCCTTCCAAATAAAAAATATTTTTTAAAAGTTACGTATATATCAGGAAAAAATCTACGGGCAAACATAGAAAAAATTGCTGCCAAATATAGAATCTCTTGCTTTTTGAATAAAGAAGTCGGCTAAAAATAATAAAAAAGAGGCCTGTCGTGACGCAGGGACATAAAGTGCGACTGGAAAAACGACTGGTTGAGGACTCGATCCTCACTCGAGGAAATCAAATATTTATTTAAATTTATATTTCCATTTCTTCGCTCTAATATCTAGGCAAAGCAGAGCCTTGAGTTCCGCCACTCAACCCTCAAGTCCCTCCAGAATTCGGCGGAAAGTGAGGAACGGAGTGTCCTAACACTAGGCTCCCTACAGTGTGCCTATAACGTGAAGCTGATTAAAAACAATTCATTTTTAATTTTTTTTTACATAAATATTACTAATATTATCCATATGTAATCAAATTGTATTGATTATTACTTTCAAGAATAACTTTTCAAAGCATTAAAATAAATATTATTAAACGATCTTAATAATACGAGTATATTAAACGAATACTAAAATAATATTCTAAACTTAATCACATTCTATCATTTTTTAATAATTTCTATAATATAAAACACCATAACCACTCTACCGAAATTATATTTATAAATATTAAAAAATATTATTAATTTACTTATTTAATCATAACTGCGTTACAAATAACTAGAATACTGAGCTTAAAATAACTTATAACCACGAATTTTACCTGTAAAATTACTTAGGGCCGAAAGGTAAAAATTGGACTTACCTATAAACATGCATAGTAAAATCACAATCATGATTAAAATCACTAGATATCCATTATTCACATTATCACAACACTATCACATATATTTCGTTAGTATTTTCTTACTGAAAAGACGTACACTCTCTACGGGAGCTCAAAACGTACTGGCTCTGATAACAAGTAGTTAGGGTGAGTTTACATCAAAATTTCCACGGTTTATCTATTTTTTAATAAAAATCCATATTGTTAATATATTTTGGATAATTTAGTGATTTTATTGTAATTTTAAATATATTAAATCGATTTATATAAAACTCTTCGGGATTGAGTTTCACCACTCAATACGCAATGCCTCCACATTTCAGCGGAAAGTGGATAATGAAAGTGTCTTAATGGGAACGGATTGTCTTAACACTAAGTTCCCACGTTCACTTTGCCTACACTGCTAAAAAATCTATGAAACTCTTTCGTTACTGACAGATAACGCACAGACGGCACTACGCGGACTAGAAAGCTAAAATTTCTTATATACCTCGGGGAGTTTAAAAGAGTACTTAAAGAAAATTTCAAAAAGTTAGTACGGAAACGGGCAAAAAGGGAATTTAACATTTTGCACCTCACGCAATCAAAATTGTGGGAGTTGTCTCCATAGTTACGTATATTTGTAAAATAGATCGCACAATGGAAGGGTAAATTATTGAAAAGATTTTACTTAAATAAAAATAGCATGTTTTTTAATGGTATTACTTAAGACGGGTTTTAATAATATAGCTTTTAATATTTTTATTAAATTGCGTATTATTTAATGATAATCAATACATAATGTCGAAAATTCGGTGGAAAGTGGGAAACGGAGTGCCTTAACACTCCAGCAGATTCTTTCTGTCTGTAGTCTGCACTCGCATTCGTATATCTGTATATATTTCCGTAAAAATCATAATTGATACATCTGAAACCACCCTTAAGCTGTATAGTAATATGAAAATTAAGTTAGCTTAAGAAGACCTTGACCACAATAAGGAAAGTCTAGCTTTATTTGTCATTGCTTACTTTAGACTTGTCAAATATGTATTTAATTTTATTATATTTTTATAGGCCGTCGTAGCGCAATGGGCAGTATTAGACAGTAAATGTAATGGTTAGAGGTTTGATCCTCGTTCATATAAATGATTTTATATTCTAAATGTCTTGTTTTCATTTTTAACCCATTTCTTTTTATTCATTCATTAATGTACTTATAAAGATTACACATAATAAGGTAGCGTTGAGTTCCGCAACTTAAAACAAAAGGGCTCTATCCTCTAAGGGACAAATGGAGTGTCCTAATACTAGGTTCCCTCTTCCTACTTTGTTATTTGTGAGAAACAGCGTCAAATTTGTATACATTAGTAAGTATAAGTAACGTTTCACCATTCGGTACGTAACGTTTTTTAGAACTTAACTTAAAATAGCTTCACGCTGTATCCCTAGCGGGATAGACAGAGAGAGCGGAGTGCCAAACGCCACGGTCTCTACATACCTCTTTTGCCACGTCCACTGTCATCAACCTCTTCATACATGCCCTCCGGGGGGTCCTCACACTTCACAGAACCATAGTGGAGTGCCAAGTATCCAGGAGGTGTGGATGATATTTTAGATTGTGACGTACTGCGGTAAATAAATGTATTATTTTATTTTTTAGTTTATTGTTCAAAGGTTTTATTTGTTTAAAATTAATTTATTTAATTGGAATTTCTCGTGTATTTGTACAACACCATGGATATATTTTTAAAGTTTCTCATAAACTAAGATGAGTCCTTGGCTATTAGATATTGTGTTAGCTTTGTGTTATATATTTTTAGCCGTATTAATAATAATAAAAAAGTAAAGTTTTATTTACAACTAGTTCTGTATATTATTATTAGCCCTTAACTGGTATTTAACAATGTTTGTTCTTCCTAAGAAACACACACACTCTTTTCCGCCGTTCCTCAGCGTATCGAGCAAAGCTTTGGTGATACGCTATGTTCTATTTTTTCTTTTGTGTAATCCCTCATCGCTCGGCGTATAAAGGTGCCGATAACATCGCCAGACACTATCACCTGTATAGAAGACATAGGTGTTAGTGTCACTGGTTACTGCTGCGACGGCTTGAGGAAAATTTACTTAACTCTACGTATGTTCTACTGC
The DNA here is from genome assembly GCA_013421005.1 of Heliconius erato x Heliconius himera. NCBI lineage: Eukaryota > Metazoa > Arthropoda > Insecta > Lepidoptera > Nymphalidae > Heliconius > Heliconius erato x Heliconius himera. The sequence continues at coordinate 10,435 of JAATLQ010033478.1, read as the reverse complement.
GTAGGTTCTATTTTGCCGTACGGCACGAAGAAGAATTGTTTCCTTCTAGTCATACAAAATTACTTTATTACAGGCTTCAATCCAATATCTACATATGAAATATATATATATACAATGTAAATACATATAATAAAAACAAAATATCGCCTTACAGAAAGGCAAAATTCATTATTCATAGCTTGGAATTAGTAAATAATTCTGTTGTATAATTTAGGAAAACAGATCTGACAATTAAACTCAATTATACTCGTCCCGGCCTGAATAAGCAGATTGAGGCTTAGATTTATACGTAAAATCAAAATTTTGTATAGAACAAAATATAGCATAATAATATAATTATATTTTCTTACTTTACATCCATCCCGCGTATAATTATATAGCTGGGTAGGCGGGGGGAACCTAGCGTTAAGATATTTTGTTATCATTTCACGTAAAATTTTTGAGACATTGCATTTTGAATTTAGAAAATGAGTAGTAGTATAGTTTTCTTGCCAGAGCAATATAGTCATATTTTTTTCGTAATTCACAATCGTAATTCGGGCTCGCCTACCGAGCTTTTTACGAATTTCAAGCTTAACTCAGCCCAGAGCCAAAAAAAATCAGCTTCACGCTGTGTCCCGCACACAGCAGGGTATTCAGAGAGAACCTAGTCCCCACTTTTCGCCGAATTCTGGAGACATTGCTTGTTGAGTGGCGAAACTCAACACCACCCACTGCCTCTACACCAAAATGAAGAAGTGGACATATAAATTTTAAATAAATATTTTATTTCCTCGGTAATCTAATTATTATTTATTAATATTTTATGGGTGGAAATCCCACACAAAGAAATGAATTTAACTCATTTTCTCGCTCTGCCAAGAAGAAAGCGCATCTTTGACTCAACACACAGAAACTATGAAATTTGGAAGGAAATTATCGAATGGTGTATCTTAACACCGGGTGAGACACACAAAATCTTTTTTTTTAATAATATATGGTATATTAATTATTTAATTTGTGGATTGGAGCTGTACTAAGATGAAAATATTATGTAATGATTCTCTCTCTCTCTCTCTCTTCTCATAAGTTTTGTAACTGTCCAACAAAATGAAATGAACGTAGGTATAGACCGTGAAAAAGAATGGATTAAAATTAAATAAAGTACAATGATGAATGATGAGGAAAATGTGAGAAAATAAAAAAATATATATCTAAATATATAAAATCCTTAAGGAAAGATTTATAAAATCCAGCCCCATAAGATAAGGAAACGAGGCTTTTAAAATCTGTATGGGAAACACGTACTACCGTATAAAGACACCATAAGCTGCTATTACCTATAAATGATGTGTAAGAAATTGTAAGTTTATTCAAATTTGAATATAATAAGTAAATAAATAGATGATATGATGATATTTGGCAGATGAGTGTCAAATATCCAGATTTTTTTTCATTATTCTAATTTTATTAACGAAATTGTGTTTATTAATGCTAACGCAGAAGTTAACGCCGCACTTTAGTTTACAAAATTTTATAGTTTAAATAAATAATAACTTAATTTCATTAATTGCTTTTTTAATAAAGATCAGTCGTGGGGCAGGGAAAGGAAGTGTGCCTGTAAACGCGACTGGTTGTGTGTTTCTATCTCCTCTCGTGGATATGAAATATTTGCTTTAATTTATATTTTTATTTCTTCGCTCTAGTGTCTAGGTAAAACCCTGCATTGAGTTCGCTCACTCAACATGCAATGTCTCTAGAATTCAGCGGAAACTGGGGAAAGGAGTGTCTTAACACTAGGTTCCCGCAGTTTACCCTGCTGTGGACGAGATACAACATGAAGCTGATAAACCATCTTGGGAAAATGATTTATTATCATTTTTACCCTCTGACAACAAATCAAAGCACGGCATGGAGTTCTACTATTCAACCCGCTTTGTCTCCAATATTAGGTGGAAATTTTGGGGTCTTTACGCTACATTCCCTCTGCCTTTTCTATAGAAAACAGTGTGAAGCTGAAATAAAAGCATTTTTAACTTTAAATATATACTAAAATTAATTCCGATATTGCCTGCGGCTGACTGTCAAATACAGAATAACAGTTTTAATAATAATTTATAATTTTATAATTTTAAAAATTAATATGTTTTTAAACTCTATTTTTATACGTTCAGCAGACTATTTTTATACGTTCCGCGCAAAATTTTAAATGGTTAAAAAATATATATTTAGATGAATGAGTGAATATTTTTCTTTTGTATTTTTATTGAGGCCAACGTAGCACAGTGGTGCAACATTTGTCTGTAACCACAATGGTTATGGGGTCGATTCCCACTAGTAGTAGAAGTATATTTCAATTATTTTCATTTTCTTACTTTGTTATTTGTTTTTACCACCCCCGGCATTTAAAACCGGCGTGAAGTAGTGGCTTTATGCCACTGCGTTTCGCATCAGGTAATGCCGGGCTCCGGAGCCCAACCCACCTTACAGGCAGGCAACGCACCTGCAGCTCCTCTGGTGTTGCGGGGCCGTGGGCGGTGGTGATCACTTACCATCAGGTGACCCGTACGCTCGTTTGCCTTGTCTTTTCCATAAAAAAAAAAAAAATTTGTTATAGAAATGTTAAATTTTGCCACTCAGCGCGAAGTGTCTTGAATTCGAGCCGAAAGTAAGGAACAGAATGCCTGAATGTCTGATATCTTAACCTTAGAATAGAAGAAGTGACATAACTATAATATTAACAATTATAGACAAAATTTTCCTCCCCTCTGCCTACCATTTTAAATTAATTGAGTAAAAAAATAATATTTAGGCCTGATATACTTTTACATATTGGACGAGCATCGAAAAATAGAAATAATAGTAATATTAAGATTTGTCTAATAGTCCTAATATTCTATATAAATATATGCAACCCAACGTGCAGCCCAAACCAGTGAACCTAGAAACTTGAAATTATGCAGATAAGTTAAGTAGATGATTATAGAGATTAGATAGATTGTAAACAAATATAATAAACATTAAGAATTTATATGAAGTGTAAGACTTTGAAATGAAATATGTTGCATGAAATTTTATAAAATATTGAAATATCGATTTTGCTATCTTTATTATTTATCTTTCACTGAATATCGACTTTAAAGACTAGTTTAGTTTTTAAAACGAAAGAATATTACAACTAAATAACATTTGTCAATTAAACTGTAGCTTAGGTGATAACACAATAATAGGATAGTGTATCATCGACCTGGTCTGGTGATGGAGCCAGGATTTTAATAGTGTAACATTTTACAGATTTTGTTATTCACTCTAGTTTAAGCTCATATATATAATAGCTCCGAGCATGTAGCACATGTTGCAGAAAAGCATGTTTTAAGTATATGTTACTGAAATAAAATATCTCAGAAAATCAAAATGAACACGGACAAACTCACGAACCTACGCTAAATTAGAAAATTAATACATATTATCAGCGCGAAACTAGCAAGTACCTTGTTAAATATTTCATGAAAAACATTTCAAATATAAAATGTAGAGTACATTCGATTTTAAAAAAGCCGAAGTAAAATCAGTAGTAGAACTATTTGGAATACTGAAAACGAACGTGCCATTAAACGTAAATATATGCTTGCTAACATATCGAATAGTGTATGAGTGCCGATACTATTTGTATTATAGTTGTTTTCATTCGCTACCGATAGCCGTAATATGTAAAATACTGGTGTAATAGTAAAAGTGAAGTTTTTCAATTGAATTTTTAAAACTATAAAAAAATCTGAGGCCAGTCGTGGCGCAAGGGCACAATGTGTGACTGTAGAACCGACTGGTTGTGGGTTCGATCCCCGCTCGAGGAGATGAAATATTTACTTAAATTTATATTTCCATTTCTTCGCTCTGGTGTTGAAGCAAAGCGCGGCGTTGAGTTCTGTTGTCCACTTAACACGCAATGCCTCCAGAATTCGGCAGAAAGTGGGGAACGGAGTGTTCCAATACTAGGTTCCCTCTGCCTACCTTTCTGTGTGCGGGATACAGCGTGAAGCTGAAAACAAGAACTATTTATTGAGGCCACGCGAGCAAGGGCACAAGTGTGGAATTGAAAACGCCACTGGTTGTGGGTACAATTCTTATTCAAACAAATAAAATACTTAATATTTTCATGAATTAAATATTAAATAATTTTAAGACTACCATGAAATATTTTCATTTGTTGAGTTTCGCCACTTATAACGCAATGCCTTTAGAAATCTGCGGAAAGTTGGGAAATGAAGGATCTTAATGGGAACGGAGTGTTTTATCACTAGGTTTCCGAGTTCCCTCTGCCTTACCTTGCTATGTTTATATGATACACAGCATTAAATTAAAAATGATTTTAAAAAAATGTGCCCTGTTCTATTTTTTTCCAATATATTTTTACCCATACATATATTTACATATATTGCATCACTATTAATAATAGTATTGGAGTTATGTTAAAATATGTATAACATACAATACAATATTTACTAAAAAGAAAACTACACAAAACAATACCATAGCCACAGTAGTAACAAATCTAAAATCCGATAGGTATTACTACACACCTATATTAGTTACGCAATACAGTGTTAGTTAACTGAACGTAATTAACTTTATGGTTCAACTTTAAACTCAAGTTGAACTTTGAACTTTGAACAACAATCGATATTACAAGAGAATGTTATTTTACTATGCGAATACATTGAGTTAATTGTACTAATCTTTGAACTAGCTTTGGGTATTGTTTAGTAGTTATTATTATTTCATTGTACTACTCTTGAGGATTCTCGTGGCGCAGTGGCTCGATGCACGATTGATTGTGGGTTCGATTCCCACCCGAGAAAATGAAATATTTAATATTTTTATTTTTTAGTTCTAGTCACAAGGCAAAACGCGGCGTTGAGCTCCGTCGCACAGCACGCAATGCCTCCAGAATTAAGCGGAAAGTGGGAAACAGAATTGTTTTATTGGAAAGAAGTGTCTTAACACTATGTTCTCCATACATTAATTATTTAACTTTTTTAATAACAATATTGTTTAATATTGCTACTAAAATAAAATTTACGCTATATACATGGAATCTAGTGATAAGACACTCCGTTGCGTATTGAATTGTGAGATCGAATTTACAATGAAAACAAAAAAAAACTATTTTTTAATACTTTCTTCATATAATATTAATGTAAACGTTCTCTATTCAATCATAGCTATGTTTGATCGTTTAGTTCAGCTTTACTTAATATTCAATTCTATTTAAAACTAGATAAGCAAACTTCAAGAATCAAGATAAAGTTTAAAAAATAGTTATCAAAAGTCTATAAGAAGCTACTTCAACATGGAAAGTCTTAACAACTTTGCAAAGTGTTGCCAAGTTAATTCATGTTTAAACTCCTTTTTAAGATGGAAATTTATAAACGCTGGTAACACTTAATTTTAGAGATTGAATATTATAATATTTATATAAGTGTAGAAACCGTCGCGACTGTTCGCGTTATAGTTAAGGGTTCGATGCCTGCTCCCGCGGGGGGAAGGAATTATTCTCATTTCGCACAAGCATAGCATTTAGCCGTTAATACGCTAGTTCAAACTCCATGTATTTATTTTTATTGATTTCTCTGGTGTTGTACGTTGCCGTTGCCTAGGGTTCTACCATTTAAAGAATATTTGGTCATGCTCGAAAAGTGATAAGTGGAGTGTCTTAACTTTATGTTCTTTCTGACGGTTTTTACTAAGTAATTTCTTTCTAGCTTCACGTTGTATCCCACATACAGCAGCGTAGGCAGAAGCGACACAGTGTTAGGACACTTGATTTCACATACACTGTCCATATTTCAAGATAGTGCAAGTAAATCATTGAAAAAGATGATCAAGACCACAACTATTTTCTCGAATTGCGTCTGAAGCCATAACTACTGCGTGAACACTGCGCCACTGAACAACAATGGCGTCACATAATTAACAATTTCGTTTCTTGTAAGTATTTAGAAGTAAATAAATCTAAAACAACATGAAAGTTTACAATATATCTTCATTCTCGAAGTTAATTCAAAAACTTTAATCGATTTGTAACTCGCGAACTTCGAATGCCTTTATCAAGTTAAATTACAATAATTTCCGTAACAATACAATTTCAAAGTCATCTAATGTATACAAACTTATTCTAGACCTATATGAAATAACCTATGCGAATAAGTTTAATTAGATTTTATTATGTCGCCATTTGATGTTTTGGCAGGGTGGTTGTGGGTTCGATTCCTACTCAGATGAGCGACTAATCTAACCTGCTATTATGTAGTAAAAATATTAAAACCAGTTGTTATGAGGTCAGTCAGGCTAACGTAAGTTAAAGGCTAAAAAAACGGAATTGACTTTCGCTAACGTTACATCTTTAAAACTACCGAAATATGTAAAAGATGAACATGAAAACAAAACAAAACATATGAAAATTCTACTCATAGACAAAAAATAATTCAAAAACACATTAGGCTATATAGATTTTGCGTTAGTCTCATACACTGTGAATAAAAAAAACCAAACAGTTCGTAGTGGCCAGTCGAAATATCAAACTAAACTGGGTTCCATTTTGAAACATTAACGTCTCCCCTCTGAATTCACATCTGCATATAGATGAAATGCACACCCGAGTGCCTTGCGCGATGTAGACCGAAACTACTGTATTTAAGTTAGTTTTTAAGTTTTTACTTACATTATATAATGTTAAACAGTCGGCAAATTTGATTTGTAATGCATATTGTAGGGTAACAGAAGTTCAGAGTTTTTGTTACCAGGACCAACGTTCCTAAATATCCTACAACATCCTCGGTGGACATTCCATTGGCTCTCATGCCATGCGTCAGGACATCCAAATCTTGTTTCAAGAACAAACATATCAAGATACTTCCTTTCTACATAATACTTAGGCTGGCGGGCAACGTGGCCATACCATCTTACCTCACGATCTTGGAGCGTGTCCGCTACATCTCAAATCCACCTCACATTATATCCACCTCAGCATCTTTATTTCTGTGACATGAAGCTCCTGCATGTGTCAAAATAGTACTGGCACTAACAACTTAAAAAAATAATCAATCAGCTTTATGCTGTATCCGGCAAGTAACAGGATATGCAGAGGGAGTAGTTTTAAGACACTCCTCTCCTTAATTTCCATCGGCTTCTGGCGGTATTGCGTATTGTGTGGCGGAATTCAACACCGCACTTTTGCCTCGACACCAGAGCGAAGAAATTTAAATATTAGATATTTCATTTCCTCGAGTGAGAATATAACCCACCTGTCACCGCTGTGACTGGCCTCACATACCTACAACTGCAGCTCTAAACGTTATTTTTTAGCCGACTTTAAAAAAAAGGAGATCAATTCGTCGAAATCTTTTTTTTAATATATGTTCAGCGATTGTTTGAATAAACTGATTTGGATAATTCTTCTTTTTTTTGAAAGGGTATACCTCACAGGTGATCCCATTGGTGACCATGTCAAGATTTGATGGTGGAATCCTGGAGAAATCGACGGAACAATTTAAGAGTATCTCGAGTATTTTTTGTAAAGACCTGCTTGCTGCTGCTGTGTGCTTGCTTTCAGAAATCTCAATTTGATGATGAGAAATTAATTTTTTCCTCATTCATATTTTAAAGTTTATACGTGCGTACATTTACCTCTTATATAACTCTAAGTATTTTACTTAAGCAAGTTTTCTTTCAACGAGATGTAGTTACTAAAACAAACAATGCACTTTCGTACTTCCGGTAAAACTTTCACGAACTGTAAATTGAGCTGAATGTTAGAAACTTATATGACAAATAAAACACTCGTATCATTCCAAAGTCCTTGTACCACTCCCATATACTTTGTAGTCTTCAAAATACTATTTCAAAGACGTTTCTAATGCAAAATTGACGATAATTGAACTGAGAAATTAGTTATTTTTCTAAAGTGGATCGAACCTACAACTGCCGCATTGATAGTCAAACGAAGTCCCGCGATGCTACGATAGCCTTCATATTTGTAAAAATCGAAATATTAAAAAAAATACTTATAATGGGAAACTTGTTCCAACACAACTGTAGGCAAATGATTTTTCAAGTTTCATCGCTTATTTTTACAATCAATTGCAAAGTATTGGTTATTTTTATCCAATATAAATTTAATTAAATATTTTCCAAAGACGTTCCCCGCGTTACGCTCACTTTTCTAGATATTACATACTGAGTGAAAAGTGAGGAAATAATTATTATTATTTTCCCCTAGTAGAATCGAACCCATAACCGTCGCATTAATGGTATATACTGTCTCGCGGCGCCGTGACAGCCTCAACTAAAGTAAGAGCTTACCTCTAATACGTAAAAATATTTGTTCAGGTAAATTTTCATGATATATCATTTCCCATGTGTAAAATAACAAAAAATATATACATACATACATAAATACTCTGTTTTATGTGTTTATAAAGATATAACATTTAAAAAGGGTCCCTAAATCTACACTCGTGTCGCAAGTACCAGTTACTTCTCTGAAATCCCCATCCCACGACGTGATTTAGACCCGCACGGTGAATTCATGGTATATAGAGATGGATTAATAAGTATTACTTTTACTTCGGTTGTGACTCTCGACTCCCAGCCCATCGCGTTACACACCCTCCTAACCCTGCAATACCGCGTTGGGTATCCGCAATATCACGGTTAATCCATAAGTAGTGTTCTTATATAGAACGAGGAGAATATTGATAGTGGATATATTTCGATGAGAAACTCACAGTGAGTAATGGCGAAACCTAACGCCGCATTTTAATAATATTATAAATAAATAAAAAATCTTAAACAAGCTTGTTTTTAAATAATATTTAGTTTTCTACTTTTTGTTTTTTTTTTCATATTATATTCTGTTTTACAAATCAATACCTTTAAGGTGGTGTGCTAATTTTTTTTTACGAACAACAATATTAGTTATATGTAATTTATTGTCATCAGAACTGAAATCATAATCCAAATTTCAGCTCAATTAGACACTGGGAAACACTAACATACATACGAACAGGGCAAGTTAAATAAAATCTTGTAATATAATGATTCCACTGCGTGCTCATCGAACCCACTACCATCATGTTTACTATCAAACACTGTCTTACACACTTGCAAATAAAAAATAAAAGCATTAATTTAAAATGACCTATTTTCTCAAAAAGTATTTAATATAGATTTATTTTCTTTATCATGTTTATATATGAGTGTGGTTGAACAGATGCAGTATATTCTCACATCCAATATATTCGAAGGAATGTTCTATACCACAATATGCGGAAGCCTTATATTGTAACATTTTCCGTTCCTCTTATGCCCTAATATATATTCTTGATTATTACATCTTATATACAAGAATGACGTGTTTAGTGTGACATATGTTAGTAGTAGGTTAATTATGAGTAAAATATTATTATTGACACCTATATTTAGTATACATGGGATGTCGGTTTGTTGAAATCTCATTGAAATGGGGTTTTGTATATATAACACACTTTTGTTACTGATTGACAGACAGACAATGTAGGAACAAAACTACTGGACTTAGAAAGTTGAAATATGGCATGTAGTCGACGTAGGTAGTTTAGGAATTATAGAAGAGCACGAAGAGAAAGGATTTCTCCGAATTGTTACTATAGAAACGCAAGTTGCGGAGGACAACTAATCACTATTATGCAGTCTATTCTACAATATTTTTTTAATAAGAATAAACCTACAATTTTTAATAGGAATACCGATTTCCACCGGATCCCATAATCAGAACCTAACCAAAATATCATCAAACTACCCAATAAAAAGAAAGAATCATCGAAATCGGTTGGCGTGATATTGAGTTGTTCGTTCATTTGTAGGGCACATACTATGACTTATGTGATTTTCTTAACATTGTCAGAAATGGATCAAATTAAAATCTGTATCGGAAAATGATGGAGCCATACATCTAAATATGTGGTTTGAATTTCAACACGATATCTCCAAGCATTTCTGAGATAAGGGGTCTTGACAGACAGACAAACAGACGGACGGACCGCAAAGTAATCTTATAAGGGTTTTTTTTAAAAAGCCGTCCGTACTACAGCGGTATAGCGTCTAGCTGTCAATGAACCAAACAAATTATTAATTTTCATTTTCTCGTTCCAGTAACATACAAAGCGCGACATAGAGTTTGTAACTGACATCCCACCCTACACTCAATAAAATATTTAAATAATAATTTTAATATTTTAGTATGGCTCGTGATACGTCTAATATAGTTAGAACTCTTTCGTAGTGACCGTAAGTAATCCGAGATCTTTTAGAGATTCAGAGGTAACAATATAAATATTAAATGTACAATAAGTTTAATATAAATACAAATAAAAGATATTATGATAAATAAAATGTCATTGTCTGTCCGTTTCATTCT
>JAATLQ010033477.1:0-18017 GCA_013421005.1 Heliconius erato x Heliconius himera | reverse complement strand
ATTTTATTCTATATTTAAAGTATAAAATTCGTTACTTAAAAGTTACAAAGTCGGTATTCCATTTACATTTCTAAGAAGACGACCCTGCGGTACGAGTATTAAAGTACCAGAGCGTGAAAAAGAATTTACTTGACATACCTATTTGTTTTATGATAGAAAATTTAAACGCTTTTGCCATTTAAAGTCTTATGACACACACAATACATTTTAATTAAAATTGCCATATCTAAAACCGTACTTTTTTATTTATTTAAAAAAAGAATAAACCTAATGTGTTTCCAAATCGTTCATAGACAAATAATCGCACATAGACAAAATCTATTTTTTTTTTCAACTGACACACAAGTATGTGATGATAAAAAAATACTGCTATACGTTTAATGATATTAAAATAAAAATAAAATTGAGAAATTGACAATCAAACGTAAACATTTTTTCGTCGAGTCACTGTTTCAAATTCATTATATAATCTAGAGAACAGGTAAAGTAAATCTCATTATGAAATTAAATAACGAAATTAAAAATTAATGAAATAAAAAATTAAATAACGCTAGTTGAACCAAAGTAGATTTCATAAATTACTTTGGTTTACAAGTAATTAAGGCAGATAAAAAAAATTAAACGATAATTTTTTACCATCATATATAACAATTTTAAGGTAAATTAACGTTGTGGAATAGCTTGTTAATTTAAATTATTCACATTAAAGTATAATAATGAATAATATTATATTTCTTTTGTTTAAACTACAATGAAAGGCATACGTAAATACAAAGCTAATTGAAAGCAAACTATATTTTTGAATGGAGCCTAGTATACAGACACTCCGTTTCCCAATTACGGCCGAATTTTCAAGATTAGAAGAGAAGAGAAGTGGTGGAACTCAATATTTTGTTTAGGAACCAGAGCGAATAAATGAAAATATAAATATAATAATAATTCATCCCCCCGAGGAGAAATGGGACTCACAACTATCGCGTTCCAGTCGCACGCCACACTTGTGCCCACGCCACCACAACCTCTCAGCCACACATTGAATAATATTTATATAATATTTATAAATTTTTTTAAACGGTTTCCAAGAAAGCACGGGTTCAAATCCCGCTACATCCAAATTTTTATACGTTTTCTTAATAAATATTAAACTTTCCTTAGTGTGGAATAACATTACAAAAATGTTAAAAATATTACTATAAACAAGTTTCTTTTGAGAAACTAAAGTTGCAAAATAAAGCCAATCGATCGTTCGTAGAAGCAAATTCAGATGTTCCGCGAATAATCACGTCGATATTAAAGCCACGTTGGGGCTATAAAAAAATCGACGTTTTTATGATCGCTGCGAAAGGATTTCGTGGAAGGACGCCTAATAAAAGTTTTGATCATCTTTTAATAAAATTGTAATTAGTTATCGGAAACCATCGACATATTTGATGTGATTATATCGATTTTTGTTGTTAGACTATATTATAATAATTACAGTTATTTGTTAGCCTCTTGAGAAGAGAGAGAATAAGATGGAAAATTTTAAATTTGAAATATTTTAAATCAATTCGGTTTGTAGTTTTATTTATTCGTACAACAGTAAAATGCGTTCAAATATTACTTTAATGTAAATTTGATTTTATTTGAAAGTTTACATTTTTAATACAAAAACAAAATTTTATGTGTTTCCGATTTCAACAAAACGAGAAATATATAATAATAATATTACCAAATACCTTTTTATTGTACTGTTGTTTTAAAATATGAATACACTATTTTGAGAGTTCTTAGATTATTTTGGGGCAAGTCATGGCGCAGGAGCACAAAGTGTGTCTGTAAATGCCACTGGTTGTGGATTCGATCCCCACTCGAGGAAATAAAATATTTATTTAAATTTATATCTCCATTTCTTTGCTCTGGTGTCGAGGTAAAGCGCAATATTGAATTCCGCCACTCAACACGCAATGTCTCCAAAATTCGGCGAAAAGTGGAGAACGGGGTGTTTTTACACTAGGTTCCCTCTGCCTACCCTGTTGTGTGCGGGATACAGCGTGAAGCTGATTTTTAAAGTTCTTAGGACTGTCGTTTCGAAGTTGATTGACTCTAAAAGTAGGTACTTACTAGGTGCACGCGAGATTTGCATGTTTCTTAATATATTTGGTTTCTTTAATCCATAGTGACTTTAAGTACCTACTACATATATAATTTATGTATTATAACAAGTTTTTATTTTTATATTTTTTCCGAACGAAATTCTTGGAAGAAAGATTAGTTTTGTATATTGGAAACTAAAAAAAAACCATGGTCTATTGTTTTTGCGCTGCAACAAATACCAAGAAAATGTATAAAGTAATAAATAACCTTCATAAGAAATACAGCATATTAATTGTATTATAATTTTGATGTAAAAAAAAATATTTTCTGTTTTATTATTTTTCTATTCCATCATTAAACATCAAAATCATATTAAAAGAAATGGATTAATAAACTAGTATTAAGACTAGCGATATAAATATCACCAGATACGTTTTCACTGTAGATAAAATTAAACAATAATTAAATTAGCTTCACGCTGTATCCCGCACACAGCAGAGTAGGTAGAGGGAACCTAGTGTTAAGACACTCCGTTTCCCACTTTCTGCCGAATTCTGCAGGCATTGCGTGTTGAGTGGCAGAACTCAACGCAGCGCTTTGCCTCGACACCATACCGAAGGCATGGAACTATAAATTTAAGTAAGAATTTCATCTCCTCGAGAGGAGATCGAACCCACAACCAGTCGGTTTTACAGTCACACTTTGTGCCGCTGCGCCACGACTAGCCTCGACTGTAGATGCTTAAAATGAATACAAAAATAACTGATTATTTCGATATTGCACATTCACAAGGCCGTGACCGATATAATTTGATACTACAAGTAGCCATTCCTGCAATCACGAAGCTGAATATGCTTTAGTGTATTTTACTTATAATTTAGATTGATTAATAAAAAATAAATAATTAAATCAGCTTCACAGCACTGTAGACAGAGGGAACCTAGTGTTAAGTGTGTCCATTCCCCACTTTCTGCTGAATTCTGGGGGCATTGCATGTTTAATGGCAGAACTCAACGCCGCGCTGTGCCTCGACACCAGAGCGAAGAAATGGAAATATAAATTTAAGTAAATATTTCATCTCCTCGAGTGGGGATCGAACCCACACGGTTTTACAGTCACACTTTGAGCCCCTGCGCCACGACTGGCCTGGATTGATTAATGATTACCTTATATAGTGAGGCACTCGTAGCGCAGTGGAACAAGCGTTTGACTGTAAACGCGACGGTTGTGTATTCGATTCCCACTCGAAGGAATTAATTTATTTAGTAATATTTTGATTTCCCGCTCTGTTAATAAGGCAAGATCGCCGTTGAGTTCTGCCACTCAATACGCAATGCCTAAAGAATTCAGAGGAAAATAAGGAACTGAGTTTCTTAACACTAGGATCCCTTTGCCGACCCCGAAAACAGCGTGAAGCTAATAAAAGCTAAAATTTAAGTACCTAATATTATAAAACTCGTTTATATTTATTAACCAAAAAGTGATTAAGATCTGGATTTTGTGACAAATTGCGCCAACTAAGGAAGCGGAACTGTCGTGTTCACGCCAATTACGGAGATATTTCAAATTATAAAATTTTATTTTTTATTTATTTGGTTTTAACAAAAGAATTATATAGATTTTGTTTAGGAAAATAAAATTGTCATATCATCGGCTTAGTGTAAAACAGTTTGTTTATAATCTCGTAGATTTTAATACATCTTAAGAATAATTAATTTTATTTAAAATTAAAAAATACATTTATACATTTAAGATATAATTACGTATGACAGATTCTTTGCGTAATGTTACTCTGTTCTCATTTTCACTTTCTAATGCCGCATCAAATCAATATAGGTATCTATATTTTTTTAGATTTACGATTCACCTTTTCCCCCGTATAGCAGGGTAGACAGGGAACCTAGTATCAAGACACTTCGTTGCTTAATATTAATATGCAAGAATGAAGAAATAAAAATAATTCAATCTCCCAAGTGAGAATCGAACCCACATTCATCACTTTTACAGTCAGAAGTTAATAATTGTATATTTGATATTATTTTTTCTTCTATATTACAACTAGACTGCGATACATTAATGATAATGTGGTTTTATAATTTATAATCTGATAAAAAAAAATCAGCTTCACGCTATATCTCGCACATAGCAGGGTAGGCAGAGGGAACCTAGTGTTAAGACACTCCGTTCTCCACTTTCTGCCGAACTCAACGCTGCGCTTACACCAGAGCGAACAAATAGAAATATAAATTTAAGTAAATATTTCATCTCCTCGAGTGGGGATCGAACCCACAGCCAGTCGGTTTTACAGTCACACTTTGTGCCGCTGCGCCACGACTGGCCTCTATATATCTGATAGCGAATAAAAATAACATTTAAACCATTTTATTCACTCGTATAGTGTACAGCAAAACATTTTCACAGATAAATATGACAAAGCGACAAAAATACTCTTGTCGGAAGTAATATGAGAAATGGATGCCGTTTCACCACAGACAATAAAAATAGAATAGTAGTGTTATAAAATATATTATATATTTCATTGAAAGTAGAAAACCATAGCTATTCTACGGAATACGACTAGTTGTGGGTTCGATTTCCACTCGAGGAAATGAAATATTTATTTAAATTTAAATTTATTCGCTCCGGAGTAGAAACAAAGGGTGGCGTTGAAATCCGCTACTCCAAAAATTCACCGGAAAGTGAAGAACGGAGTGTGTTAATACTAGGTTCCCTTGCCTACCCTGGTGTGTACGAGATACAGCGTGACGCTGATTATTTTTGATTACTATACCCAAAGCTGCATTTTGACCATACAAAACCAGATGAAACGCCTATAGTATAAAAATCTATAATATTCTGAAGTTGTGATTATGGAGTTCAACCAGGCACAATGGATTTTATAGTTTCGAGTTCTTGTTTAATCATCGATAGAAATATCCTTTCCAGTTATATCAATAAATGTCAACATTCTGACAAAATAATACTAGCTGACCTTAAGACATCGCGAGGTTGAATGTTGCTTTTATATGAAAATCATAGTGTATAATAACTTTTTTATAGTACATATTATTTGAGGCCAGTCGTGGCGCAGCGGCACGAAGTGTGACTGTAAAATCGACTGGTTGTGGGTTCGATCCCCACTCGAGGAGATGAAGTATTTACTTAAATTTATTGGTGTCGAGGCTAAGCGCGGTTGAGTTCTGCCACTCAACACGCAATGTTCCCTCTGCCTACCCTGCTGTGTACGGGATACAGCGTGAAGCTGATTTATTTATTTTATTTTTAATTAATATATTGTTTGAACGTTTAATTTTCTTGGAACAGATAAATTGAATTTTCACGCTGGAATTATTTTCGTCCGTTTCGTCAATGTATTACAATTTTATTAATATATCTACGCGATAACCTCTTTGTGTTTAAATGTTAGGCGATGTATAATAATATTTTTTTATTGTTCGAGGCTAGTCGTGGGGCACAATGGTGTGAAAAGCGACAAGTTGTGGGTTCGATTCCCAGTCGAGGAGAGTTCGCTCTGGTTTCGAAGCAAAGCACGTGGTTGAGCTTCGTCACTCAACAACTAATGCATCCAGATTGAAAGAATTTTTTTGAAATGATTGAAGTGAGAAGCGGAGTGTCTTAACATCAGGCTCTCTCTGCCTTCTTTGTTACATCCATTACCCTAAAAGCCCGGAGCGTTGATAAAGTTATTAATATAATATTTTTAAACATTTTTAAAGATTTCTCCTAAAGAGTTTATGACTATTACAATAATTACAAATAATTTTAACTATCACAATATCAACCATAAACTGTCAAATAAATAAGTATATATAAATAGTATTTTATGTATAAAAGGTATAATGAAATACATTCATTGAAAACACTATACATTAACAGCAGGCGGGAGTTTCCAAGAAACGACGTAATTGCTGCTACCATCACATACATACATACATACATACATACATACATACATACATACATACATACATACATACATACATACATCCACAGCTCTAAAACGAATAAGAACTCAGATACAGTAATATTTAAAGTTTGATTGCTTCTCGTAGAAAGTTATATGTATGTAATATGTTGAAAGTTATGTTTTCTAAATAACAGCTTTCATTTTAATGTTTATAATCTTAAATGACAAGATGGACGTATATATAGATTGTAGAATTATGTCGCTGAATATACATATAATATAGAGAAAAATTATTATAATACATCGTTGTAAATTGCTTCCTAATTATCTTCCTTGATAATTGAGACCAGTCGTGGTGCAGGGTCACCCGAAACGCGAGATGTTGTGGGTTCGATTCCCACGAACAAAGCAAGGCGTTGAGTACCGCTACTCAACCCGCAATGCTATCAAAATTCGGTGGGCAACGGAAATGTTGCATTTGGAACCTATTGTCTTAACACTGGGTTCCCAAAAGGTTACCCCTCAACCTACACAGCTATGTGCGTGGAACTAACAAAAAATCTTTTTAAAGAGTAAAGTTTTGACTGCTGCTAGACGCTGCCGCTGTAGTGACGTATATAGTTATGATATTAATAACCATACGCAATAATTCTTATATCAAATCCTATTGGGAATCGCTTAGAACTAAATTACATTAGTTTTTTTTTTCTTCGAATTGGCTTTATTGCTGTTGACTTGGACTTGTCTTGACAGCGTCACCGGGTGGGGAGGGGCGAAAGAGAGAGAGAAAGGCCTCTGAAGAGAAAAAAACTAGCTTTGATAGACGCTTGTGGAATAACTGATAACAACTAAGATCCTTGGTAGCGAACTAAGATTAAATCGTTCATAGTGTCGTCTACACTACCCTAGACTGTCACAACACAAAATATAGTAAAAAATTTCGCCAACCTAATACTTTAGAATTTGGCGTCAAAATTTATATCGCAGATCCTCAAACATTTGTCTTTCTGTGTGTAAACCACGCTAAATGACGCACCATTTGATAGAGATAACTAATTAATTAAATAATTTTAATGGAAAGCAACAATAATAATATCTAATTTTAGAAACACCGTGTTTAGTGGGTGGGTGGCTAACGTCAGAGTGACATTGGCCATTGGTTACTCTCGATTTATTTTTAGCTTCACGTTGTGTCACGAATATAGAAGGGTAGGAAAAGGGAACTTAGTGTTAAGACACTCCTTTTACCACTTGCTACGTTCTAGAAGAAATGATAATATTGAAAAATAATAATTTATGGCCAGTCGTGGCGCAAGGGCACAAAGTATGTCTGTTAATCGACTGGTTGTGGGTTCGATCCCCACTCTTCCTCGAGTGGGGATCGAACCCACAACCAGTCTAAAGAAAGTAGAGAATAAAATATATATTTACATATATATTTTCATTTCTTCGCTTTGGTGTCGAGGCAAAGCGCGGCGTTGAGTTCCGCCACTCAACACGCAATGCCTCCAGAATTCGGCAGAAAGTGGGGAACGGAGTGTCTTAACACCAGGTTCCCTCTGCCTACCCTGCTGTGTGCGGGATACTGCGTGAAGCTGATTTATTTATATTATAATATAGTTATATGTTTCCACAGACCAGTTTAACACAGCTACAAGTATAATTAAACAAGTTAATAGGTTTGCCATTTTATCGAATAAGAAAATCGCTCATGCGCTTTCTGAGAAACATTGATTAATTAAAAGTAATTTTAAGAAATTTTTATAGTAATTTTAAGAAAGTATTTTTAAAAAAACAGGATATATTAATTGAAATATACAGCTAATTTCATTGAATTTAAAAATTATATATTAATGACTTGAAGTGAAGTTTCTAAGAAATTATATACGTAATCTAGGCACCAGGTCCGGAACTCCTTGGGCTTTCTAACAAGAAGCATGATACCCGTATTACGTTCAGTATCCTCCACACAGCAGGGTAGGCAGAAGGAACCTAGTGATGAGACACTCCATTTCCCATTTTTAACAGAATTATGGCGCAACTCAACGCCGCATTTTGCCTCGACACCAGAGCGAAGAAATTAAAACTTAAATTTAAATAAATATTTTATTTCCTGGCGTGGGGTTCGAACCTATAACCAGTCGCGTTCATAGTCACACACCTGTGCCCCTGCCACGACTTTATAATATGAATTTAGTCCATATTTCATGCGACATAAGGCTTATTGTTCTTTGGTCTACATCAACCATATATTACATGGAATCTTATTTGGCATCATTCCTCCATGGCCTTTGACACCACTAACGCGGCCAACGATTCCATCACGAAACTTTAGAGCTTTGTGAATCTCTTTGGTATAAAGTTACCTAAGGTACCTAGATTGTAGGTCGGAGGTAATATATACTTATATATTGTCAAATATATAAGTAGACATTATTTATATAAGTAAAGGCCACTCGTGGTGCAGGGGCTCAAGTGTGTGACCGTAAACACGACAGGTTTTCAGTTTGATTTCGACTCAAAGAAATGAAATAATTCATATTTTTCTTTTTTACGCAATGCAATGTCTTCAGAATTTGGTGGAAAATGGGGAACGGATTGTCTTAACACTAGGTTCACAGGTTCCCTCTGCCTGTTAAGTAAGGGATACGAATATAGCGTGAAATTAAAAAAAAAAATAATACAACTCAAACACGTTTCATACATCCAAGGTACCTAATTGCTAATATAACGATCGCCGTTAAAACAATTCGGAGAAATATATCTCAAAATTGAAGTGAGTTGTTTATACAAGTGCACAAAACACCGTAGCGAATCGAAAAGGAGTAATTTTGTTAATATTTTTTATCACGCAGAGATCTTTCCATTTTCGATGATATTTAATTGCTATCTTATTTTTTTTCACGTGTTTTAACACGTTCATTAACCGACTACGGAGAAAAGAATGTGTGTTGAATTAAGAATGTTTATCGCAACCCGCAACCCGCAACCGATTGAGCGGCGGCTTGACCTGAATCCGCAACCCACTATTTGGCAATAAAAAAAACCACAGTACAGTGCAGTACCAGTGCAGTGCATAAAGAGTTCGGCAATAAACTCTGTTCAAATGTAAGAGCTAAGCGGAGCAACCTTCGCGTGTTCTGAGAACTGACGACCGGTTGGCGTTGTACGTTGCGCCGCGTTTCTGAGAACGCCGCCCCGATACCCATTCGATTTTAAAACAGCCAGTTACACCTTTACCGGCTGGTGCAGGTTCGATTTATGACTGGGCAATTAGATATCGCAATCAGTAAATAGGAATGACTATTTTTATCTCACCGCTTCCGAAGGAAAGGGATTTCCTAGTAGAAATTAAACTTGTTATACAGGTTATTGTAGTATAAATTATATCCATTCAATTTTTTTTCCTTCTTGTATAAGTTATCTAAAAATATAATTATCTAATCAGTTTCACGTTGTATCCCGCACACAACAGAGGGTAGGCAGAGGAAACCTAGTGTTAAGACACTCCGTTCTCCACTTACCGCCGAATTCTGGAGGCATTGCATGTTGAGTAGCGGAGCTCAACGTCGCCCTCTTGCCTCGACGCCAGAGCGAATTATAAATGTAAATAAATATTTCATTTCCTCGAGTGTGGGATCGAAACCCACAACCAGTCGGTTTATAGGCACACTTCGTGCCTCTGCGCCACGACTGGCCTCTAACTTATCTTGTTTAGTTAAATATTTGTTATCGTTAGACGTAAACGATTTAGTTGCGATGGCATTATGTTGTTATTTTATCAGTATTATGAACATATGTTTTGCACCGGCTACGTAATAGTGACGTCACCGTTGAGTACGAAATATGCAGACGGAATGGCTGGTTGAGGTGATCTAACGGCCTTCGCCGCGTAATATATATCTCTACGGTAATTTTTATATAAATTAACCACATAATAAATTAAAATGTCGCTTTTACTGTTATGGTTTTACTAATAAATGTGCATTTATTTATATATAAGGAGACCACAAGCGTATGACTGTTAACGTGACAGGTTATTGGTTCGATTCCCACTCGATGAAATGAAATATTTAAAAATTTTATTTCTTTATTCTGTTGTCAAGGCAAAGCGCGGCGTTGAATTTCGCCTTTCAATACGCAAAGCCTTCAGAATTTGTCGGAAAGTGGGAAGCGGATTGTCTCACCAGGATCCCTCTGCCATCTTTGCCACATGCAAGATAAGATGAATAAAAAATATATAAAGTATTCCTATTGTATATAAATTTATATAAGGTATAAATACAAGCAAATAAGAACCGTCCACGAAGTTCTTAAACCACAGAACTACAACTATAGTTACATTTAAAATGGCAAAAGGATTATAGTTTTGAAATATCAGACAGGCGAACGAGTTCGGGGAGGAAAATCTTTTAACAACCAACCAAAATCGAACCTTATACCTCCCAAATAGAGTCTTATTGGTAAACAACATTACATCAAAGCAGTATTTCAATCTGTTCATTAGGCGAAACCGCCGACCGACTTCGCAGTACGCCGCCATTGAAATTTAAACTAGTCCGGTTTCTGGGAAACGATCGTCGTATCTTTTTGCTTTCCGCTCCCGGCCTAGGCCAACGATATTTACAGCGTCCAACCGCGCAGATAATCGGTCAGTTTTCGTTTCGATAGAATTGGTTTTTTTTAAATTGCCTTTTTCTACAGCCGCCAAGAGAAAAAAATAAGAAAAGAAAGAGACAAAAACGCCTATACAATGTAGCGTTTGAGTCAAATTCATTTGCATGCTGCGTAGCTATTCATAGAATTGGAGGTAATTCTGTAATGGCTGTAGACTGTGGAGGTGTGCGCGCGCCGTGACGAAATTGATGGAAATTGATTAAGTGTTTCTAATGATACGTGCAGGATGCCGTTGGTATTTTTTTTTATTTCACGCTGTATCCCGCACACAGTACGCTAGGCAGAGGGAACCTGGGAACCTAGTGTTAAGACGCTCCACTCACATTAAGACACTTCGATTCCTCACTTTCTGCTGAGACTGGCGCTACTGACTTCTTGAGGTAGAACGAAGAAGTTAAAATGTTAAATATTTCTTTCTTCCAAATGGCAATCGAATCCACAACCACTGTGTTTACAGTCTCGCGCTTGTTGCCCTGTGACACGTTCGCCTCTATCAATTTTTCAACTTTTTATATATTAAAAATATTCTGTTTTAATTATATATATATTCGTTATTTCTGTTTTCTTCCGTTTTTAAAAATGAAAATTTATAATCCAAAATATTTATTTAAAGCTCTCATACATTTTCTCATATAAATTGTTTATTTATACATAACAGGATTAGAACTTCCACTTAACTCGGGACCGACTTATGTTTCAGTTAATATAGCAAAGTCATATTTGTATGGTTTCTTATGCAATTGTATCGCAGATTATGTGAGACTTTGTAGACTGTTGCCGTTTGAATGTCAGCTACGAGGTACAATAGTTGTTGCATTAACCACTTTCTATTTTCACTTTTTTTTTCTCTCTCACTTTTTTCTCTCTCTCTCGTGCTAAAGATTTACTCTGTATTAATGATTAGTTATATTATTTTCTGCTCATTTCTAAAATATAAGCAACGGTAACGAGGCAAAGCGCGCTGTTGGGTTCCGTTTCCGTCACTCAATACCCAATGTCCCAGATTTCGGCGGAAAGCGAGGAACGGATGGTTCTTAATGGAAACGTAGTCTCATAGCACTAGGTTCCTAGGTTCCCTTTGCCTACCCTGTTATGTATGGAATGAAGAAAAAGGAACCAAAAAAAGTGATATTTATGTGATAGAGTAGTTGAGGTAAACATATCAAATTTGCAGATATGTCTTATTTGAAATTAAAGTGATTAGGTACCTATAAAATAAATATTTTAATGTTTGCTTACTTTACTATTAATTATTAAAATATATTGCATGTTTTACGACTTATGTTGTTGTAGTAATAACGAAATAAAGAACTTTCCTATGTTTACAAGAACGTTATGTAATGTAACCAAATATACTATGTATATTTTATTATTTTCCTAGCACATCGTACTCTGGGCATAGCAGACTAGGCAGAAGAAATCAAGGAACCTAGTGTTAAGACACTCCGTTTTTATTAAGACTCACTCACTCTCGCACGACATTGTGTTACGATAGCGAAGATATGAAAATATTAAATATTTTATTGCCTCGAATGGGAATCGAACCCACAATGCGACAGGCGTTTACATTTGCACGCTTGTGCCCCTGCGCAACGGCTGACTTCGACTTAACTTAAGACTTTTATCGACTTAATTAATAGCAAATTTCATTATATTTAATAAAAAAACATGCTATTTTTTTTAAATATTAATTTACGACCACACACGACGTTCAGTTCAGTTCAGTTTAGTTTTAAAAAGTAGATAATTATTCATTAGTACTTATTATTTATGTCGCCTTTATGTGATGATATAAAAAGCTATAAAGTAAATTAAATTAGCTTCACGCTGTATCCCGCACACAGCAGGATAGGCAGAGAGAAACTAGTGTTAAGACACTCCGTTTCCCATTTTCCGCCGAATTTTGGAGGTATTGCGTGTTGAGTGACGGAACTCAACGCCGCGCTTTTGCATGGAGAACGAAGAAATAAAAATATAAATTTAAATAAATATTTCATTTCCTGGAGATCGAACCCACTACCAGTCGCGTTTACACTCACGTTTTATGCCCCTGCGGCACGACTGACCTAAGCTATAAGAAATCGTATTATCATACACATTAACATACGGCGTAGGTACGTATGTAATGTAAATGCGACAGATTTTGGTAGGTCACTAGGTTCCCAGGTTCCCTCTGCCTACCCCTATTATGTGCAGGATATAACGTGATATTAAAAAATGCAAATACTGCTATAATTCCATAAATAATAAACCA
Organism: Heliconius erato x Heliconius himera; assembly: GCA_013421005.1. Lineage (NCBI taxonomy): Eukaryota > Metazoa > Arthropoda > Insecta > Lepidoptera > Nymphalidae > Heliconius > Heliconius erato x Heliconius himera. The sequence continues at coordinate 5,082 of JAATLQ010033477.1, read as the reverse complement.
AATTAAGAATCTAATAAATCCTTTTACAGTATACAGTATTTATGAATCATATATGAGTTTGCATCACGTCATATCACGATTCAAAGTAAAAAAAATATTTCGAATATCAAAAAGGGGGTAAGAATACGATTTCCTATAACATTCACAGGGTTGTGAAGGCTTCCGAGGATTAATTACGTGTTCCCAGTAGACCCGCCACCGGGCCGGGCTGTTCTTGGTAAGCTTGTATCGAAAAAGGAGCAAAAACGCCGTTCCGGGAACGAGTGTACCTGCGCGCGCCCATCCCGGTTCGCCGCTCGATCCACATTTTCCTGGTATGGCGTTTTGATTTCGATTATGATTGAATAAAATGAAGTTTAATACGGTTTTTGGGTAGCGTGTGTGTATTTTTGTTGTTGTGTTTTGTTTTTTTTTAAGGATAAAAAATTATTAATGTAAGTGACATTTATGACAGATAAATGAAGAGAAATTATATTTGACAGTTAATTTATTAAAAAAAAATAGATTTAAAAAAAATACTAAAACAATTTAACCATCCAAAAGGCATTAAAAACTATTACTATCCACTACATTATAAATAATTTCTAAACAATATATTTTTTTAAAATATTCAAACGATTTACTGCACATAAAGAAAATACTATAAAGTATCAACAAAAAAAAGAAACACAGAAAATTACAAAATAATATATTAAAATAAGTTTCCCACGCATCTTGCATCTTGCCTCGCCTGGTTCATTGACCCAGTAAGTCAGCGGTCACGCAACGATATCACTATACAGCAATCATATCAGTAAATAGAAACGTATATAGATAGACTGTGTTCCTAATGGATTTTTATAAATATTATATTGAGGTCAGTCGTGGCGCAGTGGCACAAAGCGGGACTGTAAAACTGATTGGTTGTGGGTTCGATCCCCACTCGAAGAGATGAAATATTCACTTAAATTTATATTTCCATTTCTTCGCTCTGGTGTCGAGCGAAACGCGACGTTGAGTTCTGCCACTCAACACGCAATGCCTCCAGAATTCGGCAGAAAGTGGGGAACGGAGTCTCTTAACACTAGGTTCCTTCTGCCTACCCTGTTGTGAGCGGGATACAATCACTAATGTATATTGAATTTTATATTTTAGCTACATAATTAAGTAAGTCGTAAACATTATTCTAATCTTACAAAATTGGTTTTCCTCAAAAATAAATCAAAGTAAAATTATATCAACAATTCGTACTATGCGAGATAAGCCTTTGATATTTATCAATTGATTGCAAAGCCGGTCGAATTGCGAAATAAAGCTTATATTTCAAAATGTACACAACGATTGCCTGTCAATTCATTAAAAGGTTCCCAGGTTCCCTATACCTACCCTGCTATATAGTAAATCTAAAAAATATATATATTTAAAATAATTTCCAGTACTATTATCTCTTAGGCAAACGAGATTGAACATTAATTTGATTGCCATCGTTGTTCTATTTAGTAATCTATTTTGAAACGCACATATAATGCACGACGATACATTAAAAGGTTCCCAGGTTCCCTCTACCTACCCTGCCATATTGAATCTAAAAGAAATATATTAATTTTCCATGCGATTATCTCTAAGGCAAACAAGATTGAACATTATTTTGATTACCTTCGGTATTCTATGTATTAAATTAAAAATTAAATTAAATTAGCTTCACGCTGTATCCCGCACACAGCAGGGTAGGCAGAGGGAACCTAGTGTTAAGACACTCCGTTCCCCACTTTCTGCCGAATTCTGGAGGCATTGCGTGTTGAGTGGCAGAACTCAACGCCGCGGTTAACCTCGACACCAGAGCGAAGAAATGGAAATATAAATTTAAGTAAATATTTCATCTCCTCGAGTGGGGATCGAACCCACAACCAGTCGGTTTTGCAGTCACACCTCGTGCCGCTGCGCCACGACTGGCCTCCTATGTATTAGTTTAGTAGTTATCTATGTTGGACCGAAAATCAATTAAATTTGCGTAATAAAATAGCAATTTGCTGGAATGTAGGTGTTGACATAATTACATATGATTTCTGTGAATGTTTATTGTCTATTATTATTTGTGGTGAAACTTTAACTTAACTTTAATAGCCTTCAAAAGTAATGAGAAATAATAAAAAAATAGTATTAATAGTTGCAATAATAATAAAAAATATTAGAGTTTGAATTGTTTTGTTTTTTTTTTTGCGGGATTTGTTATATCATCAGGAAGATATCGATACGTATTTAGAAGCGGGACTCGAACCCGCGCCTCCTAAAAACCGACCAGGCGCTCTGACCACTAAGCCATACGTTCTCATCAAGCTACGTCGAAATTTTTATACGCTTGTTGATTTTAACTTTTCACTTACTAAGAGAGCCAAAAGTTTCGTTATGTCGATCGTTTAGTTAAGATTTGGAAATACCGTGAAATGTGTACTACATTCGGAATATCGCATAATCGAATTTATCTCTAATGGTATCGAGATTTGATTTATATGTCAATAGCATTTTGTTTAAACGCTTTTTCCTGATCCACTTTTTTGTAAAATGTATCTAAGTAATAACTACAAAAAAAATTATAATATATTTTATTTTATTTTTTCATAATATAGTGTTACGACACTCCGTTTCGCCTCGAAACCAGAGCGAAGAACATAAAAAACATTAAATATTTTATTTTCTCAAGTGGGAGTCGAACCTACAACCAGTCGCGTATATTAGTATATATATAGCTTTATATATTCCATTAAATGTCACGTCAGCGACACGTAAAATCGATGAGGTGACTGTCCCGTTCAGAATTTTTTTTTCTATTTTAAGTATTGACCGACATGACCCCCAAACTATATGCCATATCAATCAACCAACCAAGACATGAACCGATTTGAAAGAAATGAAAGACACAAAAAATGTTTTGATATCTAATGTGAAACAAACGTTACACGTGAAAGAAATTCATGTTTTTAAATTAACATAATTTAATTTTAGCTTATATTTCATTAAAATTTATTTAAACTTAGTATGTGGAGATAATTATTAACATTTCTTAAGATTTTGGAAGACGTTATGTTATAAGAAGCCAATTTTAAATAATTTTGAGGCTATTGTAGCACAGTGGTACACGCGTGTAACTGTAAACTCAACGGTTGTGGGTTCGATCCACACTCAGGAGAATAAATTGTTATTTATCGCGCGGCGTTGAGTTCTGCGACTCAACACACAAAAAAAACTGAGTGTTTTAACACTAGGTTCCCTACTACATGCGGGATACAGCGTGAAGCGTAAAAAAAATATAAGAAGCACATGATAGCGACTACATCTTCTCATTTATGTTTTTTATAAAAGTAAATATCTTTCGTACGTTTTGTAAGCAAATCTCGTATTTAGAATTTCATTTAGGTTCACTGGGACACAGACGAAGTGAGAGGAAGTTGTGGTAATATTTTGCCCTCGTTTGTCCTCTTACTCCAGACTTCAAAGAGTTGACGACGGGACGTATCAATCTTGTCTCAAATAGTATTTGTTATCTAAGACATAGGAATTCTTTACATGTGGGTACTCTAATATATGTATGTGTAGTGAGTTATGTTGGTAGTGTTGTGTAATTTTGTTTTTTTACTAACGACCCGCTCGCGGCTTCGCCCGCTTAAAATGTACGATTTTTTTTGTTTATTAATTTGAATTGCTTGTGTTCTAATAACATTTCTATTTTCGGACAATATCCATATTCTGAAAATTAAGGTTAACGCGACATGTTGTGAGTTCGATTTCCACTCGAGGAAGTGAAGCATTTATTATTAACATTTCCTAGCTCTAGTGTAGTGGCAAACAGCGGGATTAAATTCCGACACTCAACACACGATGCCTCCAGAATTCGTCGGAAAGTAGGGAGCGGAAGTATCTTAACACTAGGTTCCCTCTGCCTACCCTGCTTCATGAGGGCGAATACAGTGTGAAAAACGTGAAAAAAAAAACATTACAATTAAAATAATAGTACGCTATTCGCGTAAAAGCAAATTTACGAGATAAACCTAGCACGGCTCTAGGCACAATGTCGATAACAGCTTCTAGGAATACAGCTACATTATGCAAGTGCACTCGCTATAAAAGCATGGCGACGTGGAGTTATGACGGATAAAATGTTTTTTTTTTTATTAGAATTAACGCCCGTAGATGTATGTATTTTTATCCTTTTATGTTTACCGACGTATTTGTCCTGCTTTTTGTTTTCCGAAATCATTCCATATACAGCAGATTAGGGAAAGAGCCAGTGTTAATGTTAATATTTATTGCCCCTAGTGGCAATCGAACCCACAACGACCTCCTGTGCGCTTTTTGTTATTATTTAAGAACGAGCACATCCATTCTACTGACGATAAAACAGCTTTCTACAGATCAATTTATAATGCCAAGGTGTCCTTTGCAGCTGTGGACACGACTCAAAGCGGCGTATTTAAAAATATATTGTAATAACTTAAACCAGAAATACGAGGTTTTCATTGAAACTCTCATTTAAATATTATTTTTAGGGTTCCGTACTTTAAAATATAAAAACGGAATCCTTATATAGAATCATTTTATTGAATGTCTGTCAAGACGTTAAGTCTGTCATTTATCTTGAAATCACGTGGATATATGTATATATATTTTACTACATTTTATATGAAATTCGCCGCGTAATCAAAACCTATATAAAGTACTACGCGTGAACCTATAATTATAAAATTGGGACACGACGTGAGTCGTGTCCCAATTTTATAATTACCTACCTATAACACAAATAAAGAAAAATAACAAAAAAGTGGAAATTTATCGGTTGTTTTTAGAAAAAAATAATAATTTTATTTTATACAAAATAAGTGCTTATGCCCGAAAACTTAAGTTTGTAACTTTTATTAATTGTACTTCACGTTGATATACAAAAATCATACAGAACCTCGGTGGGTGACTCCGACTCGCACTTAACTAACTACACTATTTGAAATTTGCTTATCTATTAATTACTAAAATCCATATTTCGATTCCGACGAAAATACCTGCATTTTTGATACGAAATAAACCAAAAATGTTTTACTAGCAGCAGGTTTC
>JAATLQ010033476.1:0-18016 GCA_013421005.1 Heliconius erato x Heliconius himera | reverse complement strand
TTTGTGACAAATCTATTGGGCGCAATGGACTCTACGAACTGTATTTTTTGTAGAACATGCATAGATAGTGCTTGAAATTTTGCAAATTTTTGGACTATAATAAATTTTAATATGATTTTGCGATTTAAACATGGATGTTTTATGAGGAAGAGACATTTTGTGAGAAGATGCAGTGAAGGCTAGTGAATGAGTGTCTATTCGTTAGGATTAAAAATTTGGTAAGTTGTCTAGGGTAATTTGTTTTTGCGTAATGTTTAAGCATAATTTGACACAAGATACTTTATTTTCTTATAATTTATATTAGATACACATTTTTTTTACAATTATGAACTATTATAATGAAAAAGTTGCACGTATGTCTGTCACAAAAATACGAATAATATTTATCTGACAGTCAAAAACGAGGTTTTTAATGTATGTATAGAGCATTAATATTTTAATATAAATCCAATTTTATATATATTTTTCATTCCTTGGTTTCACGTAGGCCACATCCACGCTGAATAGCTGCGAAGGTCGTACAATAATTCAATTACGCTAAACCACAAGTTTCACAAATTATTTCTAACTGCATAATATGACTTACATATTGTATTGTACTCTATAATGTAGAATTGCATTTAAAATACACTTTTTGCTTAAAGGTAATGAGAAAATTCTCATTATATTTTTACTTACTACTGACTATTCGTAAATATTAATATTACTTAGCTTTGGATTATTTACATATTTTGGTCTAAGTAAAAATATTGAAATTAATAAAAAATCCATAGGCAAGAGAATTTAATGTAGTTTCTCGATTATATCGATTCTGGTATAGAATAGATATATGTACATCGAAAATTTTAAGAAAAATAATATAAGTGTGACTCATAATTAAATACATACTACATATAAGGATTTATCTTATAAATATATTATATTGTTATTATAATATGAACACGTTTTATTGGGGGCCGTTGTGGTGCAGTAGGCCAGCGTCTGACTCTGGACGAAAATGGGGCGATCAGTTATTTAATGATACAATTATCAAATGTATGTATTATAGGCATTCTCTGTTCTCTTGTTGTACTTACTATCCATTTATACTTTGTATTAAAATAATATTTTTAATTATTTTTATTTTAGCCGATAATATAAAAACGGTACAAAGTTTGACCGTAGCGGGACTCGAACCCGCGCCTCTTGAAAATGGTCCAAGTCTTGAGTCCAGCTAATAATATAAAAATCATATAAAAAACTAATAATTTATTATTTTTGTGCATTATTACGTGAATATTAACCGCTTTAAAAAACTTACAAGTAAAAGCCTTAAATAAAATGCGGGGGCATTTTATTAACATAATGTGGCAAACATCTGGTCAAACCTCAGAAATGGCAATATTTTAAATATTAACATTGCCACAAGTGGAATTCAAACCCACAACCAGATTTTCTCAACATGACTATAGCGCCTACGGAACTAAATTCGTTCGATAGATAGGTATTTTACAGCTACAACACTAGACTGTCCACTAAATTTTTTGTGTCAACATATACTATATCCCAAAGATAGACAGATTGATTAATCAATCTGTCCTGTGCGTCTACGGTTTTACTATGTATGTATGTTGGTACATGTACATATAATATAAACCTTGCGCCATTGGACTTAGTGGACGCTCCCTTGAGTGTCGTAGAACCCAGTTATTTGTTGCTTTGGCTTCGTCTTCTTGTTTTTACTGGCTAGCTGATCACTCCTGGTCCTGGTAGAAACTTACTTATTCATTTATGGGATAAATGTTGGCACTAGAATAATTTAAACTTTAAATAAAAATGTATATAAAAATACATATCTTATAAGACTACTATACTGACAATTTTAATAATGTTGATGTTTATTTGGAAAGCTAATAAATAACTCCTGAAATGGTTATACGTCTATTATAAATTATATTTGAGGCCGGGCGTGGCACAGAGGCACAAAGTGTGACTGTCAAATCGACTGATTATGGGTTCGATCCCCACTCGAGGAAGTGAAATATTTATTTACATTTATATTTCCATTTCTTTGCTCTGGTGTCGAGGCAAAACCGCGGAGTTGAGTTCTGCCACTCAGCACGCAATGCCTCCAGAATTCGGCGGAAAGTGGGGAACGAAGTGTCTTAACACTAGGTTCCCTCTGCCTACCCTGGTGTGTGCGGGATATAGCGTGAAGCTGATTTTTTTTTATGATTTATATTTTAAAGAGCAACTGTTTCAGTTCAGTCGTAGCGTTGGGGCACAAGCGTGTGACTGTAAGCGCGACAGGATGTGGGTTCGATTACCTGCCTTCCGAGCAGGCAGAGCAGGACACTACTGACATTTCTATGTAACTTGACAATCCAAAAGTGCTTGTAATGGCCTAATTAAATAATTTTTTTTTTATTTTAATCAAGAATAATTTCATACACGTTTGTTACAACATTTATGTTGTTAGCATGTCTCTAGGGAAATTTTTGCACATTCACCAGAAAAGGATAATTGCTTAGAATAATAATTTGGAATGGAAGAATACGTACTATGTGGACGTATAAGAGGTTAACAGGAGAACGGATTAAAGGTTGATTTTGCTCTTATAAAATTATAAACTAAAGTGTATACTTTGATTCTTATTCCTTCTCTCTTAACATGTCAATTTGTTTATAAGTAAGAACCGTCGATTTAATGAATATGTTCTAAATTTCCTTGCAGAGACGCTCACCAGATAAGTAATATAAATTTAAAAAATAAATAATTTTAGCCGTGCATATAAAATTACGACATGGCTTAATAAGAACATATGGTTTAGTAAGTAGAGTAGTTGGACGGTTTCAGCCGTTTTCGGACGCTGCGTTCACTAAAAATATTTTTCTGTCTTTAGTGTGGAATAACATTTTTAAAATAAAAAGAAATATGGTTAACAAACTTATGGATATGGTGAAATACTGTAACTGTCTTAGTGTTGGTTATGGGTTCAATTCCTAATGGAAAAATATTGGATATTTAAATATTCAAAAAGTCCGTTATACTTCTCATTTTATTGACCACCCCTCATAATGTGAAACATTTACTTCAATAAGTCGTTACATTATTATTATTTTAATTTGTGTGGCGTTGAGTTCCATCAAATAATACGAAATGTCTCTTAAAAAAAAAACATTTAAATCAGCTTCACGATGTATCCTGCACACAGCAGGGTAGGCAAAAGGAACCTAGTGTTAAAACACTCCGTTCCCCAATTTCCCCCCAGTTAAGTTCTAAAGTCATTGCGTGTTGAGTAGCGGAGCTCAACTATTTTACAGTCACACTTTGTGTCCCTTCGTGCAGCTAAAAATACGCTAAATTTTTATTGTACAAAATTTTCAAATAATGATCATCTATTAAATAATCATTTGTTGAAAATTTAGTACAATTAAAACAAATTCGAACGTCCATATATAAGAGAGAAGTGAGCTCAAAAACGAACTGATAAAGCTAACGAACCACTAAACGGCACTCGTGGGGCGCACCTCGTTTGCGACCACTGTATAACTTTCTGTACTAAAAAAGTACTATTCTGTAAAAAAAAGTTTCATACAAATTAAAAGTTCAATTGTACTGAAAACTGCATGTATTAACCAAATGAGATCTTTGGGACGGTGCTCAATGTTATTTTTAATGATTCCGCATAGAGTTAAACATAATTTAGGTTGTAATAATGTCACACTTTTTATTGTATAGCAGAGTAAGAGGTAACTTAGTGTTGAGATATTCAGTTTTTTTTAGCTTTACAGCAGAGTTGGTAAAGGGAATCTGGGAACCTAGTGTAAGACACTCCGGTCTCACTTTCCTCTATATTCTGGAGGCATTTGATGTTGAGTGCCGGAGCCGCTGTTCGTTGTTTCGGTACGTAAAAAGATGAAATATTTCATTTTCTCGAGTGGAAATCGAACCGACAACGTGTCGCGTAATACACTAGCACGCTCATGTCCCAGAACCACTACTGATTTCAATGATAAGTAAAAAAAAAACAAAAACTATATTTGCACCAGCACACTTTGCTTAGGTTCTTCATAGACACATTTCTACTATTCCACTAATCTATTTTCAATGGTCTATGATTACAGAATGCAATCTTTTAGATGAAGACGTTCGGTTTCTTTGTGTTCATGGTTCATTCAATGTAGATCTTTCTAAAGATTATTTTAATACCTTATAGCTACAGTTACGTTCATTTGGGGAGTTACGTTGATATATAGCTTATTGGTAGTGTATACGAGTATATTCATGTGTTACATGTAGTGACATTTAAAATAAAAAACAGCGACCACAAATACTTCTACCTTATTTTCTCAAAGTGCTTGAAATATTAATCCTATAGTAAACTTATTTTCATAAAACATAACTAAGAACCACCGCGATGAACATGGCTTTCGATTTAAAAAAATGGCACTCAAATCTGTTTATTAATTCAGAAGCTACAGTGTCACAGACAGACACACAGACACATCAAACTTATAACACCTGTATTGATGAAACCGAGGAAATTAAATGTATATTTTCATGTTATCGCTCTGGCGTCGAGGCAAACTGCGGTGTTGAGTTCCGCACTCAACACTCAATACCTGCGGAATTTGGCAGAAAATGGGAAACGGAGTGTCACCAGAGATCACCTCTGTTTACCCTGCCGTTTGTGGGATACAGCGTGAAGCTTTAAGAATTTCGTCGCGTAATAAAAACCTATACATAGATTAGGTGCTTCCTGTAGACCTAGGATCATAAAATTTTGGCTTGAAGTGAGTACTTACAAATAAAACAAAGGAATAAATGCGAAAATTCAAATTTTATGAGTAGAACATATATGTATCATAGAAAACAAACATTTCATATAAATTTAACACATGCAAACTTAGACTTAACTTTTTTAAGTTGTAATACAATGTACCGCTCACTACAGTTAAAATTTATCTTCATATTCGTTTATTGTGTACTATTTTTTGATTCTGACTGATTATTAATAATTAATTAAAAATCGGTCGAATTTGGACATAAATCTGTATATCCGGACCCATGTACATCTGGTCTTGTTTTAAAGTTAGATATGGAGTAAATAAATAAATATCTAATGTGATTTTTTTATTATACAAAAATAATGTATTAAGAAAATTTAAATTACTGTCTTTTTAAGGTTCCATACTTTTTAAGGAAAAAAGAACCCTTAAAAAATGACTTTGTTGTCTGTCCGTCTGTCTATCAAGAGCCTTGATTTCGGAAACGTTCGGAGATATCCAGGTAAAATTCAAACCAAAAACTCAGATCTACGACCCCATGATTCACTGAAAAAAAAGTATTTCTACATTTATTACTACTTAATTCTACATTTATTACTACTTAAAAAAAAGATACGGCCAAAAAATGTAAAAATCGTAATTCGGCACTGTAAAGGGAATCAAAATTAATAGGGTACTTCCGGTTAACCTAGAATTATAAAATTTAGCAGCTAGCATCTACAGGTACTACTAGGTAATCTGAAAACAATACACTTGTGGTTATATTCTAAGAAAATACTAGTCTTAAAAGGGGGGAAAAATTTGTTATTAAAGCCGCTAGTTTAAGTGAGGTATCAGCTACGGCTAAGCTAAGCTTGAATTTCAGAAAGAGCTCGAGAGCTCCAATTTTTGTACGGACCCCTGGGCGAGCCCGTTTGTCAAGTTTTTATATTATAACCATTCTTGTGTGCTTCGTCTAACAGAATAGTGAAACAAAAATAAACATATTTTTTTAGCTTCACGCTACATTCTACGTACGTACATAGCAGGATGGTCAGAGGGAACCTGGGAACTTAATGTTAAGACTCTTCCGTTTTCCACATTCCACCGAATTCCCGAAGCATAGCACGCTTAGAGGCGGAACTCAAGGCCGCGCCATGCCTTTACCTGAGCAAGGAAATTAGTATTAAATAAAGAATCCTCCGATTGCGAATTAAACCAACAACCTTTGCATTTACTCCTGCGCCACGACGGCCTTAAACATATATTAAAGATTAATTATTACAACCTATAGTATACTATAATATTCTTTTACCCAGCATCACAATATCTTTCTGATATCACAGAAGCCAATTAGCGTCTTCATCAAGCTCGCAAATACGGCCGTTACGCAGTCATTATCGTCATAACGCAGTATGCGAGGATCATGTAGATAAGGCACCGACAGACAAACTGCCTGTATCCATACATGTTGGCATTTTATATGTAGGGTAACTGGGGAGATTACTTTCATATTGTTTTTTAATGTAAATAATACAACTTTTTTGGCTATCGTGCCGCAGTAGAACGGTATCTGACTAATCGCAACGGTTTTGAGATCTATTCCCAAATGTGAAAATAAATTATTTCCATTTCTCCTTGCCACTTTTAGTTTCACCACTCTACTGGTAATCTTTTCTTGTCAGTCTTGAAAATATAATGTCATGTTTTAACTTTTTTTTTTCTTTACCTACCCTGCGGAAAAAAGCATGAAGCTGTTTTATAAATACAATGTTTTTGTGAGAAAATATCGTCCATTGCTTGGGGTTAGTAAGTTAAGATAACTGAACGTGTCCAAAAACGAAATATAAAAATATAATTAATGTCGTAATTCTTTAAAATTAATAGCCTGTTATAAATGTCTGTAATACATTTGAAATATTACTGAGAGTTCCGGTTTTTTTATAATGTTGCTTTTTAGCATGAGGCAATTAAATATGAATTTTCGGGCACGTCACACAGTCGGAATTATGTAGCGTAGAACGCCGTGCATGGGTTACTTGGAGAGTGTAGGTAAACACTGCGAGAGAATTTCTCCAAGTTCACGCAAACTAGGTTTGCGGGCATGAATTAGTCCTATTATATATCTTTATGTGTCTTTTGCACATGGGAAAGGTTGACATGAAGATCTTTTAATGAAATTTTAGGGTTCCGTATCTTTTAAGAAAAAAAAGATTTATAAGATGATATAAGATGACTTTGTTGTCCGTCTGTATGTCTGTAAAGAGACTTTATCTCAGGAACGCTTGAAGGTATCGAGTTGAAATTTAAATGGTATATTCCAATATACGGTCCCATTATTTCCTGAAAAAATGATATACCTACATTTATAAAAAAAAAGATATGGCCGAAAGAACGAACGAAAGAACGCGTATTTCGACACTAGGGAATCAAAATTAATAGAGTACTTTCGGTTGACCTAGAATTATGAATTTAGGCAGCTAGCATCTACAGGTAGTACTGGTTCAGGAAAAAATCTGATAACTGTACATTTATGGTAAAATTCTAAAAAATAATAGCCTTAAAAGGGACATAACATTTGGCATTAAAGCCTCTAGTTCAAATGAGATATCAGATGAAAGGGCTCTGGCTAAGCTAAGCTTGAATTTCAGAAAAAGCTGGAGGCCTCCATTTTTTGGACGGAACTCTCGGTGGGTGAACCCGACTCGCGCTTGTCTGGTTTTTTTTACATATTTAACATTTTATGTGGCACAGCGTCTAACTGTAGGCACAATGGATTTCTACTTTGAATATGTATATTTTTTTATTTCCTTGCTCTGGTAACAAGATAAAGCGCGACTTTGAGTTCCACCACTCAACACTTAAAATCTCGAAAATTTGATGTATGATGAAGAACGGAGTGTAACGTGAAGCTGTTTTTAAATATGGAATACTTTCATTCAAAACTATATGATATATGGATATTCTTATAGGAATTACGAAAATGCGACCTAAGGCTTCAATAATTTTCACATTAGAAATCTTAAGTGCGCTGTATATATTAATTTAGTAGATTAAGCAGGCGAAACCGTGAATGGGTTCCTAGTTATTTATATAAAATTGGGTCAGGACCATTAAATTGATAAATGTAAGAATATTTTATGTTAAGAATAGAACGTGGTGTTATAGTCGTGTCAACACATAATTAGAAGTGAACTTTCACTGGGGCTGAATACTTATTCACGGCTCCACGCCTGTGCATGTCCGAGCCTTAAAACTTAGGAAAGTTACTTAAAGAATAATACTTTGTTTAATACAAAAAAAGAGTTTAATTTTACATATTTTTGGCCCAATTTTTAAAAAAAATCTTTTTTACAAATAAAATCATAAAGTATAATATAAATTGGACAGGTTATTTTTTTTAAAGTAAGTCCGATTCTGACGATAGACGTGACTGGCGGTGGTTGATTCTGTCTCCATTCTAGAAAATCTTAATATTTACATAATTTTCATTTATGACAGACAGGTAGACATAGCGCGAGCGATACAAGCTGCTGCCCAGGTTCGATAAGCCTGTTGATTTAGTAGTATGGCATCTTTACATTCAGGTCCACGCTTCTCACATAAGATACAGCTTCCGCACAAACTGTGGAATCAGAAGATCCATCCTTCTGATTCCTCAGTTTGTGCGGATAAGAAGCAAAAAAGACCTCATTTCATCCCAATACGCTGACTTGCATCGCCATACTCGCCGATTATCTCGCCGTATGGAAATAGCTATTCTCCATAGTGGCCCTTAAAATCCCCCAGTAATACTAACTGGGCTATTGGATACTTATTGAGCTCAATCAGCAGTTTCACCAGAGTATTCAGCAATCCTAGGTATTTCCTGATCCCCACTATGTGAACGGTATACATAGGTATAGATTATTTTATCAATGTTCAAGTGTAGGAGTGTCTAAATAAATGAAAAAGAGGGGGTCATCAAATTTACGAAGACGCCGAAAGCAGATGTCGTCACGAATGTATACGCAAACTCCTGCACGGGATTTAAAATTGTGCTTCAGGGTATACCCAGGGTAAACCGTGCCTTAGATTGCGCTACCCTCCATGATCAACCTCCAGATGCGACCATTTGTGTGTGAAAATTATTCGGTCTACATACAACACAACTATTCTGACCCGACTTTCCTATCCGGTTTTACCTGACAACATATCGAAACACGACTAGGCGACTTTGTCAGGTGGATGGTAACCAGCCTTGTCTTATGCCTTCCACCAAAACGTTGCTAGATTCGCAGTACCCATGGACCGCATGTAGGGATTCGATTCTTCGTGTGCACTCCTATTGACGTAGGCAACTCAACCCCCAAAACTTACTTAACCCACTATTTTATGAATCGATTTAAAAAGGCCATTCCAAGTCACTTAAATTAACCATTGAAGTTGTTCGAGCGTCCGGACCGAGATGTTCACTAAGACAACATCTCGGTCGGTCGGTATATGAACCGAAATTGTAATTAAATATATTTATAGCCTCGTATACTTTTATGATAAGAAATAAACTTTGACTTCGCAGATCTTGAGCCCGCAATCGCATTGGGATTTAGTTTGTAATGAAATTTAAATAACACATAATAGAAGAGCAGGGAGAAACTGGGTACTTAGTGTTAAGATACTCCGTTCTCATTAATAGTCTACCGTCCACCACTTTCCACCGAATTTTCGAGGGATTGTGAGATTCGTGTGAGGTGGAATTCAACGCCGCAATTTGTTTCGTTACCAGAGCAACGAAATAAAAATATATCACAATACCCTTAATTCGGAATCGAATTTAAAACCGATGTGTTTACAGTCTCAGACTTGTGTCCCTGCGCCACGACGGCCTCGACAAATAATTAATTATAAAGAACCATTATTTACATAAGTTATTTTAAATGACAAAGACAAAGTGTAGGAAAAGCATAAATCAGTATTTCCTTATCTCTGAACGCAACCAATCTGTCAAACTGACATAACAGTAACGCGCCAAAATGAGTAAGATGGCCGCTGCAAATAATGTAGTACATTAGTAACTGGATACATTACGTTTACGTTTCTATTGTAGTCTATTTTAGACTACGGGTTCAATATCCATTAGGGAAAATGATTATATTTAAATATTTTTGCGATATTATAAGACATAGTGCAGTATTCTTCTTTCGTAAATGTCTCGAAATAGGGCAGTAAGTAAAGAGTGGAACATCTTAACACTAGGTTTACCTTGTCGTAAATGATTTCAGACTCCATTTTTTTCTGCTGTACACGTGTGTACTTAAAATAAAATTTGATTTAAGCACGTCTCCTGCTTTTAAAAAGTTTAAAAATGTACGGGTAAAAAAATCACGCCTTACTACACCAAGTGTAACAAGTGTTCTGTTTTTTTTTCTTATAATTAATAGTGCTTGATTCTATTAATTATAAGAAGAAAAAACAGAGTGGTTTTCTAGTAGAACAATTCTTCTGACGAGTCCCACTATACGGATTCTGAACTTAAAACAACTATTTTTTTTTAATTTATCTGCTTGTCTGTGCGTTTGTGTACACTAATCTCAGGCTTAACCGAAAACGATTTAGTTTTCATTATTGTATTTTTGCAAGCGTTCCTTACCATTTAGTGTTTGTTTTATATTAGTCATTTTATAAATCAAAT
This sequence comes from Heliconius erato x Heliconius himera, assembly GCA_013421005.1. NCBI lineage: Eukaryota > Metazoa > Arthropoda > Insecta > Lepidoptera > Nymphalidae > Heliconius > Heliconius erato x Heliconius himera. The sequence goes on along the minus strand of JAATLQ010033476.1, from coordinate 7,597 downwards.
AAATAGCAATTAACATAAAAATTGATAAAATTTCTATAAAATTGGCTGACATTTTACTTTTCAATGTACTTATATAGATATTGTTTTTAAAGTGATAATGGTATTAGAACATGATAGTAATTCAGATTAATAAATACATAACAGTATAGTTCAAGCGGGCAAAATAGCAGGCGGGTTGCTAGTATAATATAGATATTTAATAGTTATATAGTTACCCTACCCTATAAGTCAATCTATTAAAAATGTGTCAGAAAGACTAATTTTCCACAATTCTTAAGAAGTATATTATCAGAAAATTCGAAATAAAGCGGAAATTCTAACATAGCAGAATGCACGACAACATTTATCTATGTGAGTTGTACATTGTGGCACAATGAAGTTTGAAGTTTGGTCAACTGCCCCTTTGTAGTGAATACAATGCGTGTAGAATATGAAAAATATATAAACTTAACAATATTATATTGAATTATCAAAAGGGGAAGTATTTTCAATGAGATATCGAAAATTTCAGCTGCATTATATGTACAATTTACTTATTTTTCCTTTCTTTTTTTTTGTTTCACGCTGTTTCTTGCACGTAGCGAAGTAGACAGATGAAACCTGGAAATCTTGGGATAAGACACTCCGTTCCCACTAAGATATTTTCGTCCCCCACTTTCCGCCGAATTCTGAAGCTTCTTAATCTTACACTATATACTTCCTATAGCAGAGTAGACAAAGGGTTAATACAATACAAAATCTAGTGTTAATACAATCTGTTCCCCACACACCGATCCCTTTTTCGAGACATTGCATATTGAGTGGCGGAACTCAACGCCGCGCCTTTACACTGCAGTGTTAATAACCTGACAACTCTACTTAAAATACTCAAAAGAGCATTAAGGGATAATGCTCCAGAATAAATCCACGAACAGATGATGCTAGAGTAAGTTTGCAGAAGTTATGCAAATCCATTTGTCATTCATCTCGTACAACGCTGCAAAGTTGAAAATTTCAAAGTTAAACAGTTTATATAAGAAAATAACGTCACTATTGTTTTAAACGAGTTATTGTTGCTTGCTTACATAAACTAGATTATACTAGCGGCCCACGCCGGATTCATGCGGCTTTTTTTTTTATTTATTTACATAATTCACCTTTTGTATGTCGGGTTGAGGCTAGACGTGGCGCAAGGGCTCAAACGTGGCACTTTAAATGCGACAGGTTGTGGGTTCGATTTCCGCTCGACAATGAAATATTAAAAGTTTTGATTTCCTCGCTCTGGTAGCGACGAGGCAACGAAGAGCAACGAGGTAAAAGCGCGAGGTTGGTAAGACGCAATGTCTTTAGAAGGCGAAGGCCAAAAGTGGGGAAAGTGTGTTTAAAAAAAGTCTGAAGGTTATTTAATATCGGATAAAATATTAGGTAGGTAAGTAATTTTTAAATTTATTTTATTAAAAAAAACAGCTTTATTTTTTTCCGCATAGCAGGATAAGCAGAGGGCACATATTGTTGAGTCGACCGCCTAACTTCCGAGCCATTGCATGTTGAGTGTCGGAACTCATCCCTACGCTTTATCGTGATATTAAAGCGAAAAAATGAAAATTATTCATTTCCCCGAGTTTAAAATTGAACCCACAAATCCTGTGTTTACTGTCCAACACTGTATCGCTGCACCACGGCGTCAAAAAATATACTTATTAATAAAAAAATTGTCCCTTCAGTGGTGAAAAGAGTGAACCTAGGTAGTCGAAACTCTTAATTTGTGTGCCTCTCTTCATCACATCATCCAAAATAACTATAGCTACATTAAATCAAAATCAAATCAGTTTCACGCTGTATCTAGTGTTAAGACAGGGAATCTAGTGTTAAGACACTCCGTTCCCCATTTTCCGCCGAGTTCTGAATGCATTGCGTGTGGCGCAACGCAACGCCGCCCTTCGCCTCGACACCAAAGCGAAGAAATGAAAATATAAATGTAAATAAATATTTCATTTCCTCGAGTAGAGATCGAACCCACAACCAGTCGATTTTACAGTCACGCTTTGTGCCCTTGCGCCACGACTGGCTTCAATAGATATATTAACTTTATAAAAATTGAGTAAAAAAACGCAAAATATACATTATTTCAGTGACAAAGCACCTAGGTATTAATAGATACGCTCTACTTATTGTCCGCAGACTGTATTCAATCGACCGTGGGGACGAGCGAGGCCTTCAAAAGAATTTTAATATATGAAAATCGTTCGTTTCTATCTCATTGATTAAAATTATTACAGATATTTTACCTTTAAATATATTATTGTTATTATTTTCATTTATTTCATATAACAAAACAAATTAACATAATTGTAATCACTGTTTTGCTATATTATAAAAGGAGCAAGAGGAATCGAATGCAATCAGATACTTCTATACTCGTATATAATATAAAACGAAGTCGCTACCCATTGATAAAGTCGTACTTTAACTGATGTCTTTTAAACATGAAAGTATATTCCTATCATTCAGAAAATTGAAGTATTCATAGATATGCATGTAGAGCATGGACAGACTCGACCGGTTCAATATCACCCCCGCAATTTAAAACCGGCGTGAAGTAGTGGCTTTATGCCACTGCGTTTCGCATCAGGTAATGCCGGGCTCCGGCGCCTAACCCACCTTAAAGGCCGGCAACGCACCTGTAGCTCCTTCGGTGTTGCACGGGGTTGTGGGCGGCGGTAGTCACTTACCATCAGGAGACTCGAACGCCCGTTTGCCTTGTCTTTTTCGTAAAAAAAGAGCTTCTATACGACGCGATGGATTTTAATGCGGTTTTCATTATTGTCGCCGACTGTTGACATAAGCTGCCCCCAACGCCACGGTTGGATATAGGCTTCCCTCCACGCATTCATCGCATCAGTCCTGCGTTGCCTGCGTCCAGCATCGTCCATCGAGCGTCATCCGGTTCGCCCGCTACTCGAGAAACTTTCCACCTCAACGGCTGCCCACATATTACCACTTCAGCAAATCAATTCTTCGAAAAATGTCGGTAGCTTTTGTTCTCCATCGTATATCCTCATGGGAAAATATCGAGGGCATGCTCTCTCCATTACTCGCTGTTATCTAATGTGATGTCGTAAAAAACAGGTTTTTCTGTGCTCTACACTATAAATTACCAGATCCTATTTAATAGTCCACATGAGTAAAGTCGGGAGTTGTATATAGTTTTATACTTAAATTCTATATATATTCATACGCATTGCAGGGTAGCGTTTACTAAGCAGGTAATTTCATATTATTCATTTAAATTTATAAGCACAGTGTTCCTTTGCTTGATCTGGGTAATTTTGTAACACGAAACCATTTAAGTAGCATTAAAACCTACTTTATCTTACTTATTAAGGTGGCCACGTCATTATTAAAGCTAAACAACGCTTAGCTTCTGCTTGTAGTATGGTAATGTGGTAAAAATCTGCTAATTATAAATGTTATCGAAATTTTTTAAGTGAAAAAGAAAAAAAAGCTTTTAAGAATACAAAAAACAATGTTATAATCAGTTATTTTTTCTATTTAAATATGACTACAGAGTCACATATCTTAATTCTCTTAAACAAATAAAACTTTTTATTTATTAAAACTCATAGATGACAGATTTATTTATTAAATTTGTTATATGTATGTGATGTATTTTTAGTTTTGCGAAAAATTCTTAAGAATCACTTCAATCTTGTAATTAATAATGGAAAATATTTTTTTGTCACAGCAACAGCAACTATTGTAGCAGCTTATAATATTCAGCATATGTGCAACGTAGCGGGACTCGAATCCACGCCTCCTGGAAACCGACCAGTTCAAATTTTTGGCTACAAAATTTTTCTACGTTCAAATTTTTATACGTTTTCTAAATAAGTATTTTTCTTTCCCAAGTGTGGATTAACACATTGAAAATGTTGAAAATAATAACAAAAGATGTTTACAAAACCATACCATATCCAAAATAATCTCACAAATCTAAACATTTAAATCCAATCGATCAACCAAACGTTTTTCCATAACAAAGTCAACATTTGGACGAAGTTACCCATAAATTAGCCTAAACCAATAGAATATCGTGTATCAATCGCCCCACAAAATTTATTTTATGGGTAAAAATCCCTTAAATACTTGTAAAAATATTACTATCTATTATTATAGAGCCTATGGAATTTGTTCTAACAAAGATGTTGAAGTAAATTTATGTCCCATGTTATCGCCGGGTCGTGGCAATAGCGGCATAAATCCCGTGATCTTATTTATTGTGAAAAATCGCACCCCGAGCACTCTGCCATTGCGGTATTAATATATACCCTATATACTGAAATATAGCATATATTATGTTAAGGGTTGGTCCGGTAAGGGTTTTATTCTGCTTTAGAAGCGATATGCATTAATATGATATCGTCGGATTCGAGTGTAAAACAGCCTATTAAGAAAATTGTCAAGAAAGCCAAAATACGATATGAGTAGGTAGATATCTATTATCGGAAGATTTGTATAATTTCGAAAATGGATTCGTATTTTCTACTATTTGGAATATAATAAAAGTCGATTTTGTATATTTTTAAACTGATGAATGGTATAAAAATACACAAAATAAAAAATAATACGGATTCAGCACGTTTACACTCTCAGCCGACGATATGTGGTGTAAGACCAATAGTCCGATGTGGCATAGGGGGGCAATGTCTGACTATAAGCGCGGCGATTGTAGATTCGATTCCCTTTCGGGGCGGAATTGCTTTCAATTCCCATCTAGGGAAGGATCCCAATAGGCATGAAAAAAAAAATAATAGTACGAAAAATATAATATCAAGCTTGATTTTATTATATATATATATCTTGAATAATAAAAATAAAAAGCTCTTATCCGCATAAAAGGACACCCGAATTAAAGACGTCGCCATGCTTCGTCATACGAGAGCTAGGAAAATGAATATAATTCTTTCCTGCGAGTGAGATTTGAACCCACAACCATCGTAGCTGCAGTCAAACATGATAAAATACATTATATTACAACATAAAATCTATCTTTGCAAAGAGACGCATCGAAAACTGAATTTAAGTCTATATAAATCGTTTACGCCATTTTAATTCAATATTGACAAAGTACAAGCGATTTTCGATAGTCGCGCGAGGGATTAGACACGGGTCATCGGGTAAATGGATTCAGATTCAAATCCGCATTGCCACGTCAACAGCTTTACTTTTTGTGTGTTATTTTTTTATTTTTTAGAAGATATTTTATGTTTTATATTATACGAGTCAAGTTCTGCTAATTCGTTCAAAGACGTAAAATGTAAAATCTCATTGTTTTCTGTTTTCGTAGAAATATTGAGAAATGATTTCTTAGTGTTTAGGTCAGTCGTGGCTCAGGGGCACAGACATGCGATTAGTAAGCACGACGGTTGTGGGTTTGAAAGTTGGGAACGGAAGCGTCTTAACGGGAATGGATTGTCTTAATACTAGGTATCCAGGTTCCCTCTGTCAACCCTGCCCTGCTATGTGTGGGATGCGGAACAGCGTGAAGCCAAACAAAATATAGATTGTGAGTTTGATGTCCAAAAGAAAATTTTCGTATATATTTTTTTCTTCATTGAAGACGACTTCTTAATACAATTATATAAATTGTGTTTAAACATAAATATCTAATATAATGCCAATCATTTTAAAAGGGTCTAAAATGTTATTCCCGAGATGAAATTTATATTCCAGAGATGAATGAATATATATATATATTATATATTTATTTAAATATAGAATGTAACCAAGTCACGTGCAATTCTAGACAAGTAACTACTAGGAACATATAAACTATAGACAGGTTTATAATAACTCGATGAACCACTCTCTCCTTATCCGGGAGGTACGCTCGAGTCACCCTATCTAGGAGTCACGTGCATTTCCCAAACGTCGGTACCAGAAGTGCATAGCGTTAAAAGAGATTGTTTGTATTAAGTGCTAATAGTATTGCAATAGTTTTTTGAATTTGTGGAAAAAATTTAAATGTGGAGTATCTTGACACTCACTCTCGTACACTAGTCCACCGTCCAGTAATCCATAGATTGAACTCTGTAATGGAAGAGTTTTATATAAACACATAATATGTTTTTTACCCTCACGCAGTATTTCCCACATCGCAGGTTACGCAATGGGAACTTGGGAACCTAGTGTTAAGGCACGCTACAGCGCTTTTGCCTTGGTACCAGGAAGCAAAGAAGTGAAAATATTAAAAATGTCATTTCTTCGAGTAGGTATTGAGCCCACAGCCGTCACGCTTACAGTGACACGCTAGAGCCCTTGCGCCACGGCGGCCATACATACATATATACATATTCTAAAAATCTAAAAGCATATTCTAAGATTATTATTTTTATCAAAATCTAAATCCTCTTATATGCTTCATCATACAACAAACACAGCATAATCAAAAGGAATACCTGTACAAAACAATTTATTAGAAAACTATTGAATAGTTTAGTTGGTAGCAACAATCGCGGCATTGTGGGCTTCTCGACTGGGGTTTAGCCCAGATACGGACAGTAATCGATTCTAACATTGAACTGATTTATGATCGCAGTTACTTTACAAATAATTTACTATTCATATAAATTATAAATAACCTTTGCTTTATATTATTTAGTTTCAATTGAAATAACCCTTATAGCACAGTTGTTGGTACACGATGAATGTGAATTCGAAGTCATATAAAATAATATCATATTCTTAGTGCCATCGCTACGCAGTGGGAAAAGGTTTGACTGTAAAATGGTTGTACATTGAATAGTTCGGTCGGGAAATAATCTGTTTTCTTTTTTAGACTTGTATGTACTGTATCTAAAAAAAAGCGGAGCCCTAATAGAACTATTGTCCTTCTTTATTGTCCGCCTGTCCGTCTATAAAAAACATTTATTATGAGAACTCATGGAGGCATCAAGTTGAAATTATAAAATATTCAGATGGAGGCCACAGAAAAATAAATTGAGGGCACAGAAAAAAACAAATTTATAGGACAAAAAAAAATCTAAATCAATTCAATCAAAAGTTATCTTGTACTTCTCGGTTCTAATTACAGTAATGAATTATGGTGAAAGTTCAAAGTAAGCTTACAATAAAAAAATAATTTAAAAAATTCGCAAACTGAAAATTTATAGATAATTCGTAGAAAAAAATTATGACAAAGTTATATTTGTATATGACATGAATATTTCATAAAAAATAAGTGCATACGCCCGCAATCCTGTCCAAAATTTTATTCACCACGTCATCCACAGTGTTACCGAAAACCTATTTAACCTACAACCTATATCCTGTAAGCCTACAGATATGAAATTTAGATATAAATATACCTATAAAATATATATGGGTCATAATCAGAAAAAGTGTACATTTTGTGTCTTTTCTTGTCCCGCTACTTTGAATGCGTTTTAAAAATACAATTTTATAGATAAGTCAAATATTTTGCCATTTTAGATATATTTATTTATTAATTTAAGCATTTTTGTATTATTTTAAGTGTATTATGGCTAAAAATAGTATTTTTTGTTAGTTGCAAAAAACCTTTTCAAAATGCTTCCATACAAATTTTCGTGTCCCATTG
>JAATLQ010033475.1:0-18010 GCA_013421005.1 Heliconius erato x Heliconius himera | reverse complement strand
TGTCATTGTTGATTTGTCTGGGCAAAGTAAGTTTACAATCGGGGCAGATCCAGTTGATTCTATCTTGTATTGTTGTTCTCTTAGCACCTCCTGGATTTAGGCAACTATAATGGAATTTAAGTCCACATTTGCTACATGAGAGTCCATCTGCCGCACTTCCAGCCATAGATTTACAGCAAGCATACTTCATTTTGCTTTTTAATTATATGTTTGTGAGATTTATAAAGAAAAAAAAAAATGCCTTTAATAATATAAAAAGCAAAAAGAAAAAAAAAAGTAACAAAAAACAGATCATGTGAGACTCGAACTCGGGTTACACTTTAATCATCCTTGTCATTCAACCATTAGGCCAAGCATTGTCTATTTATTTCAATAAAAAAGCGCATCACTTAGAGCTTAAAAGCACCAGTAATTAAGACCAGTTTTGTTGACGCGTAACGGATCATATGCACTCAAAGTCACTCAATGTCACGGATTATAAAACTTACAACTTTTACTGACAAAAAAAGCCAAAAAGCACTGATATTGAGGATTAATTTGCACATAATTGTCTTAATACTATATTAGAATTGTTTTTATTATAAGTAAATGCTTTAAATGCAGTTAAAATATCATTATTTATAACTTTAAACACGGACACAAACAACATAGCATCTGCTCATTACGGTAGCACGTACGCAACGTTATATTGTGGATGACAGGAAAATTTTACTTTTGTGTTAATTTAAAAAAATACTATTTTTTTTAACGTCACGCTGTATCCCGTACAGAGCAGGATAGGCAAAGGGAACTTAGTATTAAGACACTGTTCCATTTTATCCTGTTTTTTTTTATTTTGCGCCTAATTCTGGGCGTATTTTGGTTGAGTGGCAAAACTTCATTTATTTATACAATTTCCTTGTGTGGGAAGCTGTCCTCGCCCATTGTGAGTTCCGTACTCATTTCACGATTGAACATCAACGGTAAGTACAGTGTAAACGACGAATTTGTACACATACATATTAATTATTAGGGATTTTTGAAAGCGATGTCCATTTGGCTAAATGCTAAAACACATACACGACATCATATATTTAAATTAAAGGTGTTGATAGTAGCCATGCTATTCAATCACGGTAAACAATCATTACCTGACAATAACTTATTCTTTTTATATGATCTGTAGTCTACCTCTTCGCTACCTGTAATACCTATGTTAAAAAAATTGCGAGTCAGACTTGCACATCGATTGCACATTTTAGGTCAACAGAAGGAATATAAAACATTGATAATTATTCACTTTTCGGATTTTTTTTTATTTGTGTAGTAAATTCTCAGTTCCTGTTAATTTTTATAACTCCACCACGGAATAGGTTTTGATTATGCGGCGAATTTCATACAAAATGCAGCAAAGTCGATGCATAAATGCTCTTATTTTTTGATTGCGTTCATTTAGGGGCTAGGGTTTTTCTGTTCTTCACGGGACCATAGATTTGAATATTTGATATTAATTACAGATTGATACCTCCATGCAATTTTGAGATTGACAGACGGACAATAATACTATAAGGGTTCCGTTTTTACCTGTTGAGGTGCGGGACCTTAAAAATATAAAAAAACCGGTATATTTAAAAAAATATCTTCCGTCTTGGACGAATTCCAATTTTTAATAGCCGCGGGTTGGAGACCCGGTCGGGTTCGAAATAACTGCATTAACAGTGGAATTACTCTAATTTAGTCAAAGCAGCACCGGCACATCCTCAGCGAACCATTTTTCCATCAAATTTAAGACTGCGTATTTAGTGGAGGAACTCAATGCTGCGCTTTGCCCTGTTAGGAAGCGAAAATATAAAATATTTACTTCATTCCCCCGGGTGGGAATCGAACCCACAAACAACCTTTTACGTTTACAGTCATAGGTTTGTGCCCCTTCGCCACGACTGGCCTCAATTATTTTTAGTTTACAATAAATTCTACAAAAATATCCAAGTAAGAGCAGCATGAATTTATCTTTTTCTCATTGAATATGAAATAACACACCTCCTAATTTAAAATAAATCTTCAATAGCTTATTAAATATTCATAGATAGTATTACGAAATTCCAATAAATCAATGCAATTACTCGAGTTTGTGTCTGCTGTCGTGAGCGCTCAGGCGGCAAAATGGATTAGTAATTTGCACGGAGTTCCATATAGCTTACGTGATTTGAGGTCTTATATTTGTCTGTGATGTCAATATCTTTATAATATAACTCGAGGAGGCAATTATTTAAAAAATATATATATGTAGACATGTATTAGATAATTTTTGTTAAAATAATTTCACCATTATGAAAAATATAGAAATGTCAAAATAAAATATTAAAAAAAAAAATATTGGAATAGTAAAAACATTAAATCAGCTTCACGCTGTATCCCGCACACAGCAGTGTAGAGGGAACCTAGTGTTAAGACACTCCGTTCCCCACTTTCTGCCGAATTCTGGAGGCATTGCGTGCTGAGTGGCGGAATTCAACGCCGCGCTTTGCCTCTACACCAGAGCGAAGAAATGAAAATATCAATATAAATAAATATTGCACTTTCTCGAGTGGGAATCGAACCCACAACCAGTCGATTTTACAGTAGCACATTAATAGATCAATTATTTAAAATAAAATATTTATTGTATATAAGTATATGTTATAATAGTAAACTTAGTCATGAAAAGTAGACAGATCAATAAATATGTAAATTTCTACACAGCCGGATTATATTTTAGAGTGAAGTGGTAGGCATTGTATCAATTCAAAACCACGATCCAGTAAACAGGCAATTGACCTATATTCTAAGTTTATTTGCGGTACCGTCAAATATGAATAAATAAGGTGATGGAAAAAAAATTATACGGTTTTAATGTATTCTCGTAGCACGGAGTTAATGCCGTTATTAGAAAAAATTAAATTATTAAAGTAAGTATAGATTATTATTAGGCATTTTTGTTTATTATTAAGAATTTTGTGGGGAAATTCAAAATATAATGGATAGCTTTTATGGACGAACTACTACTACTGTACTACTATATAGCATCAGCGATGACATTATATCTATTTATAAGATAACATAGCTGTGTTTTAATCAGTTTTATTGCACATTCATTTCGAATAATAAGCAAATAGCTTTCAGTCCAATCGATGATTTATTTGTGTCTCGCGGTCGGCAAATGTCAATATAATTTATGTGATTGGCTCTACAATTCTCTAAAATTGTGCTTGTGACTTTAATTTATTTTCTGTTTTTGATGTCCAAAACAATATTAGGTAACTCGTCAGCGCACGTGTCAGAATAAGTGTAAAAAACCCTTAGAGATCACAGATTTTAGTAAGAAAATACACATGTGATAATAAAAACTATGAATAATAAAACTACATACAAAAATGGTACAATATCATTAAGTTTCAGTCAGATTTCTATAGCCAATTATATATTTCTACTTATTTTATTGTTGTTGATGTATTAGATATTTTTGTGTTTTTAATTCTTCCACAACTTGAATCGACAACAACTGCGTTATTATACTACGAATAATAAAACAATTAGTATCTACTGATGGTATCGATTATTACCACCCTCGGCACTTAAAACTAGCTTGAGGTAGTAGTCTTTTGCCAATGCGTTTTGCATAAGATAGTTTCCAAAACAGTCTAACTTATAGCCGCGTCCAGTATCAGCATATTGAGCATTAATGCATCGAGTGACTGCCAGCATTGTGATTATCTGGAGAGCAAGGGCAAGTTGGCCTCTACGAAAATGGAGGTTATTTGGCAGAGCAAGACGGTACTTCACGCCCAACACCGATTGGCCCTGTATAGGACCCAGATCCGGCCTCTTATTGAGTAATGTCCTCGTCTCCGGGCTGGTGCATGTCAGTATCAGTTTAAACCATTTGATCACATATACTGAGAACCGTTTGAATCATTGGGGACCTAATGATCTAAAAAAGGCTTGACACTTAGGCTTTGCGTAGACATTTCCTCGCTGTGCGTTATCTACCGCATTAATCATGAGAAGTGTCCTGGGGAACTGTTAGACCTGTTATTTGCCACCGAATTTTGTAACTGTACACCACCTGGATACGTGGCACTTTACTACTGTACGGTTTTGTAGGAAGTTCCTTACACGCGTCATGCAAATGTGGAATGCTGCAACCTGCGGCAGTGTTTCCAGGTCAATACGACGTGGGTACCTACAGAAATCGCGCCTCTATATCAACCTTAAAGGCCGGCAACTCACCTGTAGATCCTCTGGTGTTGCACGGGGTCGTAGGCAGCGGTGATCACTTACTATCAGGTGACCCGTACACTCGTTTGCCTTGTCTTTTTAATAAAAAATATCGGTTCGAATTGATACCAATGCTACGAATTTAATCTAAAAGAAGAGAAATACTTTTAACATACCGTTATTAGATTCTGAAATCAGTCTCTGGGGATGTTCACATCTACTATTTTTATTGGAAATAAACAGTATAAGCAAATACTATACTTAGATTCACCGTTCGTCCACCTCTGCTAAGTAAATTACGAGCCGTAAACGAACACAATTTAGGCCGTCGTGGCGCACAAGCACAAGTGTGACCGTAACGGTTATGGGTTCGATCCCCACTCGGAGATATGAATTATTATTTATTAATATTTTCATTTCTTATCTTTGGCACCAAAAGTTCGGTGTTGACTTCCGCCATTCAACATCTAATGCCTCAGCGAAAAGTATGTAACGGAGTGTCACTAAGATCCCTGTGCCTACTCTGTTGTAGGATAAAGCGTGAAGCTAATAATTTAGTTTTTTTTAAAGGCACCAGTAATAAATTATTAAAAGAAGCTCTAAACATTACGGCAAATGTCCCAGAAAAGAGGTGTTTCGATAAAGAGTTTCCTTAACCCTTCCAGCGAGATAAATTTCAGTATCTCATTATTATGCTGTGTAATGTCCTGTGAAATACAACTTGCGGACTTCTTCATAAAAGGGCGACACAGCTGATGTTTATATTTTTAGAAGTTGTGAAAATATGAATAAGAGGTTACTTAGTGAGCAGTGACAATTTTAGGTAATAAAGAAAAAAAACCTCTTCCCGATCGTTACAGAAGTAGAGTATAAGGGTATACTGTAGATAGAACTTACTAAAATAAATATTTAGAGGCGTATAATTTGATACCTAGCCAGCTTCTAATAATAAACTATTATTTTAATGTACTTTGAAATATCAGAGTAAAATTAGTAAATACTTTGTGTTAATAAGAATAAACAAGACGGCGGCAATGAACTCCGCCACTTAACACGCAATACCTTGAAAACAGGGCAGTTCATGGAAAAGGGAGTGTCATAACACTGGGTTCTCCCTGCCTTGCCTGCATACATGCATATATGTGGGATACAGCGTAAAGTAAAAAAAACTCGGACAAGAAATATTTATAACATAGACTTTTGTAATATACCGTTATCGTCACTAAGTTTACTTTGCGATTTCTTGCAGTTATGTCATATTTTTTAAAAGGAGAAAATCAACTTGGTCCAACGCACGATTATCGTGAGAAATGTTCTGGGGAATTGCTCGATCTTTTACCTACCGCCAAATTTTCTAACCGCACAGTGCGTCACAAACTCAAATACCATCCACACCATCTGGATACATGGCATTCCTATAATGTGCGGCTTCGTAGGAATTTCCTTCCACGCGCCACGCAACAGTGGAATGTCCTGTCCGCTGCAGTGTTTCCAGGTTGATACGACATAGGTATCTTAAAAAAGCGAGTCTAACTCTACCTTAAAGCACTGACCCGTACGCTCGTTTGCTTTGTTTTTAGCCTGTTAGCCTAATACTATTGTTGTCGGATCAAGTTAGTTTTTATGGATATTTACAAAGGTGTTATAATAAAGGTTTACGTATTCAAAAAAAAATTAATTAAGCTCAACTATGGAACACGTAAAACACACAAATATAAGTCCAAGTTAGAAACATCACATCACTATGTAGGTCAGACACTCGACCCCGTGCCTCATTCAACATTTATACACATTGTTCTAACTGCACCACGGCATCTCTACTTAACTAATAATGATCCATATATGTATAAATATACAATATATCTATCTATATAATACATTTATTGCGAAATAATACTATTTGAAACAAAAATAAGAGGCCGTCGCGGTGCAGTGGCACAGCGTGTGGACTATAAACGCGACGGTTGTAGCTTCGAATCGTACTCAAGATATGAATAATGTTATATTTTTCGGTAATAAGAAAACTCTGCGTTAAATTTTGCCATTCTACACGCATTGACGGGAATTGGGAAACGATTTTTTTTCTCAAATAAAAAAATTGTTTAGCTTTTTTATGAAAAATAAATATATAATAGAAGAATTACTATATTCATTTTTAATTAATATTATTGTACTATATAAAGCGTAGTAGCTTTACAACATTCCATATTTTTTATAGATGATGAATACTACCAATCTGAGACAGTATATGGTCATATTCTTATTTTAGGGTTATCTCTAAAAGGTAAATCAAACCATACAGAATTTTTATAAATGGTAGAAGTACAAAACTGTAAAAGTCAACGAGAAGCCGTTGACATACAATTCTGAAATCGGAACGGAATCCTCGCTATGTGAATCCGACTCGCATTTCACCGGTTTTATTTATTCCTAATATAAAACGTTATTTCGTCTATATCTAAAAGAATATGGATAATGAAAATCGGTAAATAATAAAAAAGTCAACTATTCTGTAATTTAATATTACATGAGATGCAGCTACATGTACCCATATACCAAAATATACACAGTAGATCATTTCGTAAGTAATATGCCTTATAAAGTTAATTCAAAAAATATTTATTATTTGTTATTATTAATTGTTTAAAAAAGTATTTATTAAAAAATACATATATCTTTCTCGAAAAAACTAAGCAAATTTAAATAGTAGTATTAAATGTTGTATAATATTTAATGTTATAAGTTTATATAAATTATAAAGCAGTATCAACTTTCTCTGGTTGGTAAAACATTGCGTGACCAACTTAGTTGTGAAGTAACAAGATTATAAGTTCTTATAGCTAGTGCTCCTTGCTAATGACAATATTTTAAATAACTAAGAAGTTTTAACTTATGAAGTAAAGTTGCAATGATATTAATAATTAATAGTTAAATAAAAAGATAAATTAGCTTCAGTCCGTATCCCACATATAGAAGACAGGGGGAACCTAATTTTTATTAACGTGAGGAAATCCTTTTACGTCTATGCCGCCCGGGTGGGGATTCGAGCGGGTTATGTGGGATTCATGGACCACCAGATATAGGCCGTACATACTACCCACTAAAACCTTTCCTCTACCGCCACTGGCCGGGGCTACAGGAGCCAAGAGATTCTTTCATAACCCCGGCGGGAAGAAAGACTACTAGGAATGTCTCAGAGTTAAGGATGGTGGGTCAGAATAGCGCCCACTCTGATCAGGTGAGAAGGCGATCAACTTAGGGGAAAAATATCTAACCTATTAATAAATAATAATTCAGTCTCCAGCTAAAAAGCTTGTTTACTCTGTTACTTTTAATTAGTACGTCGACATGGCACATATTTATTAAAGAAAAACATTTAAATGTCATTAAAATTAACTTAACCAAAAGTTTAATTTAACAATTGGATTTTATTATCATATTTTGATTCAGTTTAGTAGAAAAAATAACGCCTTATACTAATAATATTTATACATTATTCATCATTCTCATACCTCTGAGACTAGTCGTGGCTCTGGGGCACAAGTTACAGTTTGACATTCAAACCGTGGCAAGGTGACCTCGATACATTACAATATATTAAATAAGTGTCATAGCTATATGTTTTTTGCTAGAAAAAGTTGTGTATATTTTAATTATAATAAGTGCTTATACGTTTTAGTGTATATACCTATTATATTTTATTATTACAAAAAAATATTTCATAAAAGAAAGTGAAATCAGTGAAAGAAATGGTGCAGTGGCACCATGCAAAGTGTGTGACTATAAACGCGATTGGTTGTGGGTTGGATTCCCACTTGAGGAAATTAAATATTTAATATTTATATATATTCTTTATTGCACTTAAAAATGTATAAGAAAAACAAAAATTAAAATGGTAGTTAGCAAAGGTGGATTTATTTCTAAAAGAAACCTCTGCCAGCCAACCAATGGAAGTGGATGACTGTCAAACAGAGGAAAGAGAGTACAGTGCAGTTATTAATAAGAAAAAAATAACTAAGAATTTAAAAATAATAATAATAACAATAATGATGAAACAAATTTCCAAATTCAAAATTTATTTTTATTTCTTGACTGGCACAGTTTTAAAAGAAAGTTGTTTTGTTGTATATGAATGAGAATGTTAATGTAACATTAAAATTATTCTGATTCAAAGACTTTTGCTGATCCTCGTAAATTTACATGAAACTTTCGTTAAAAATTTTGAAACACTCCTACGATAAAAGTTATACTTTTGTTTAGATGAAAACAATATTGAAAATATTCTGTTGTTGGAAAGCTAAGATTTTTTGATTAGATGCTTTGTAATAATTATTCCTCCTGGCATTAATCCCTGCATATATTGTCAGGATCTGCCTTCCTGCTTAACATATTCCGCTTTGCATGGTCTGTAACGTCCTCGGTGGTTAGACCATTGGCTTCCATATCCTGCATCACGAAGGAACGGAAGTGAATCTTAGCACTATGTTCCCAGGTTCTCTCTTTGTGCGGGATACAGCGTGAAGCTAATAGAAAAATATAAAATATAAGCGTCAATAAGTCACTGTGTTGCTGAAACATCGATTCCTTCGCTTTGTGCGTTAATATCGATTATTTCACGTGAGGCCGGTGACCCGTGTGGATCGATACGTTTCTAGTACTCGTGTTTTTATTCGAGTTAATTTTCATAATGTAATTATTTAATAATTTTTATTAACAAAATTTACTTAATGAATTTTTGATTTATTGGTTGGCTTTTCGCATAAAATTATGTTAAGTCATATACATATATCAAATTTGTATTTTGTTTGTCTTTTTGTGCATTTTAAAACCGTTTACTTATAAATTATATTTCATTTAAAAATATTGTAACGTTTACTAATAGCAATGGGTTATATTTTCTATATTTAAATTAAATTAAATCATTTAAAAAACGTTCAGTAAATTTTGCTTAAACAAATTACATCCTCACAAATTTTCACATTTATAATATTGAGGCCAGTCGTGGCGCAGGGGCACAAAGTGTGACTGTAAAACCGACTGGTTGTGGATCTCCACTCGAGGAGATGAAATATTTACTTAAATTTATATTTTCTAATATTTATTTTCATTTCTTCGCTCTGGTGTCGGGATCGGCGCGGCGTTGAGTTCTGCCACTCAACACACAATGCCTCCAGAATTCGGCAAAAAGTGGGGAACGGAGCGTCTTAACAGTAGGTTTCCTCTGCCTACCCTGATGTGTGCGGGATACAGCGTGAAGCTGATTTATTTATAATATTAGTAGGCTAAAATAAAAATATTATGAATAAAGTATAAACTTATTAGTGCTAGTAGTATAGCAATGGTGCTAACTGCACGCTGCACGGATGCTGCAATGCGATTATTACAGTTCAATTGAGAGTAATTACTGAGAGTATCTCGTGAGCGCCGCCCAACAAATTGATTAGCTGCAATCAATTGGGAAGAGTATGCTCTAACCCTCTCACGGCCTTATATGAAATTATTTTATAAACATATAAATAGGAAACTATTATTTATTATTATATAGTGGGGAACGGATTGTCTTAACACTAGGTTCCCTCTGCCTACCCTGCTGTGTGCGTGATACAGCGTGAAGCTGATAAAAAATATTTATTAGAAATTTATATGTTGGTATATTTTTTTTAGCTTCATATTATATCCATCATGTAGCAGGGTAGACAGAAGGAATTTGGGAACCTAGTGATAACGCAATTCCCTTTCCATTAAGATATTTCCGTTTCCATTTTCTGGAAAAAAAATATAGCGGAATAAATGGCGGAAGTCAACGCCGAGATTTGCCTTATTATCTGCGTACACGCAATTAAACAGTATCGTCTTAATATCTAAATGTTAAGGAAACTGTATTTGCATCTAAGGAAGAGTGTTAAACTTTGTTAAAAATACTAATTCTTACAGAGGGACTAAAGAAGGTCATTATAGTCGAAAATTAAATGATATTGATTTAATTCAATGATAGTGATCGCATAAAATGTAGTGGGAACCTAGTGTCAAGACACTCTGTTTCTGCCAAATATCGAGACGTTTCTCGTCAATTCAAACAAGAGTGGTGAAATAAAAATAATTCATTTTCTATTTTCTTACTAAAACTTAAATCTTCACTCTTATGCAATCTTGTAATTTTTTTGTGTTGTTATAAGAATTTCTAATTAATCTGAGTGTAGAGTAAACCTGCAGCGGATCTCTTATTTCTGGCACACGCCCAAATGAAAGTACTGAATTCAACTCTATGTACTTTCACATAGAGAAAGCAAAATAGTGTAAATCAGAAGTGGATGTATAAAAGAAAATATGTTGTATGAATATGCTACTTATATGATAATATTATAGCTTGCAAAGCTTTGCTATAGTTGAAGTGAGAAGAAATGAAACATGAGGAATTAAGTTATATTTTAAATCTTAGCATATTTCATGCAATATAAGGTAGCTAGGTTTAATCTCAGTATTTGAAATCGAAAATTTCTGTTTCTGATGTAACATGATCGATGGATCAACGGTAGTCTAAGGGTAGGGGAACTCAGCACCTATCTATTTCACTCCCATGTATGTTCAGCGATTATCTGTGGTTCACCAGATATTTGGGAATTACAGATTTTTTGGCCAGTCGTGGCACAGGGGCACAAAGTGTGGCTGGCACCGACCGGTTGTTGGTTTGTTCCCCAATTGAGGAAATGAAATATTTACTGAAAATTTATATTTGAATTTCTTCTTACTGGTGTCGAGGCAAAGGATGGCGTTGAGTTCCGCTACTCAACACGCAATAATGCCGAAATTTGAAAAATGGGGAACGGAGAGTCTTAACGTTACATCCTATATACTTTTGTTTATTAGCTTTTTTTTTAAATATTTTTAGCTTTACACTCTTCATCCCGCAGTTAACAAGGTAGACAGCGGGAAGCTGTGAATCTAATGTTAAGACACTCCATTTTCTTTAAGCCACTTTCATTACACATTTTCCAACGTATTTTGATGTATTGAGTGTTGAGTGGCTGAAGTCAAGCAAAATCCCGCTTATTCCTCGGTACAAGAATGAGGAAATTAAAATATTTTTTTTTATCAGCTTTACGCTGTATCCTGCACACAGCAGGGTAGGCAGAGGGAACCTAGTGTTAAAACACTCCATTCCCCACTCTCTGCTGAATTCTGGAGGCATTGCGTGATGAGTGGCAGAACTCAACGCCGCGCTTATCCTCCACACCAGAGCGAAGAAATGGAAATATAAATTTAAGTAAATATTGCATCTCCTCGAATGGGGATCGAACCCACAACCAGTCGGTTTTACAGTCACACCTCGTGCCGCTGCGCCACGACTGGCCTCCTGCCTGTCTGAAAAATATTTAATAAATTGAATTTTCTCAAGTAGAAATCGAAGCCACAATCTGTTGCGTTTACAGTTAAACGCCTTCATTCTGTGCCAAATTTGGCCTCATAGTTAAATTTAATCTTAATATTTGAAAGTGGAAACTTCTATATATTCCATTGTTTTTATTTTGTTGTAGAAAATAGAGACCCAAATACCGACGGGGCGCTAGCAGTTTTTTAAAAAACTGGTGGTACTGGTTGGATGGTTAGGGAGTCGGAGACGTTGCATGACTAAATACACTATTAATTTTGATGTTTTTCTTTATGACGTAACTATTTTTTTTAAAGTAGAATGGTTTTTACGTTGGAAATTTAAATTTTTGAAATACTATTTCATAGGATTAGGCGTCTTAAAGCACATTGCTTTAACGATACATCAGAAACCAATAAGTTATGTGTAATAATTCATTATTAATATTTAAATTTATTTTCATATATACATATGAAAATGTTAAAGTATACAGTAATTACTTTTCAAATAAGGCATATTTATGCACAAACATTTATAAATCCCTGTTAATCGGATGATCCGGATAACGTTACCATGGTTACCATGAAGCACGAGCTTTGTGTTCAGTTTTTAAATAGTCGTATAAAGCCTCTTACTATTTTTGTATTTGCTTTTCAGTGTTATGATTTTTTTATAATTTTTTAGGTGGTGAAAAAAGTCAAGAAAATATCTCTTATTTTAATACAAAAGTAAACATTGTTTATTTGAATTTAAATATTATAATAAAAAAAATAGGATTTGAGCCGCGCTTTGCATCGACACCAGAACGAAGAAATGAAAATATAAATGTAAATAAATATTTCACTTCCTCGAGTGGGGATCGAACCCACAACCTTTACATTAGTCACACTTTGCGCCACGACCGGCCTCTTCGGCCAAGATTCTCTTCTTGGTAAAAATAAAAGACATTTTTTTATGGAAAAAGATAGATGTGAGGGATACAATCTAAAGCTAAAATAATAATTAACTTTCTACACTAGTATGTAGGTCTTATTATTATTATTTTTTCTGCTTATCATTCTGCGCCATGACGCGCGGCCTCCGCAATTATTTAATGAAATATTAATAACTAATAAATAAACAGTCAGTATTCTCTTTGCTCTTAAATAGATATAAATGACACATTGAGCGCAGATCTTCATCCTCATCGGCCTATACAAATCCCGACTTAATGGAAATGTAGCTACGAAGCTCGTATTATATTACAAGCAGGGTCATCTCTACGCCCTGTGCACACGACTTGCGCATCATGACGGACGAACGGACGGAGAAAATTATAAGTATATAAAATTTACTTTATAATATCTACTTTAAGTCATATATGTAGCTATAAGATCTCAGTTGGTCACTTAGTAGGTTCCTACTGAAGAATCATGAAATATTCGAAAAAAAACCTTTCTTTTGAAATAAACACCAAAGTAAAAAGTTTATAGTTAGTATTTAAGATTTTTTTATTTACAGTCGTTCGAAGTGTAACAAACCGAAGCTAACAAAATGCGGATGTCGTGTGCACAGGGCGTAGAGATGACCCTACTTGTACTATAAAGTAAAGTAAGTGGTTGAAATCCCCTGAGTTCTAGTTGCTCCTAATATATAACTTTAATACATTTTATTCTTGACTAGAGGGCGCGCGCGGCTTCGCCCGCTTATTAGGAGTGAATTCTAAAAAAATCACGAAACACGTGTTCAATAAAATATTTTTAACAGTCTGAATATATTTTTTTATAAAAATCGGTGACAATTTAAAGATTTTTCCATACAAACTTTCAACCCCTTATTTGAACCCTTAGAGGGTGAATTCTTAAAAACCATGAAACACGTGTTCAATGAAATATTTTTAAGAATCTGAATTTAAAATTTTATAAAAATCGGTACAGATTATTTTTTTTTTCCATACCAACTTTCAACCCCTATTTCATCCCTTTAGGGTTAAAATTTTTGAAATTCCCTTCTTAGTGGATGTCCAGAATATGAAAATAAACATCTGCCCAAATTTCACGTTTCTACCATGAGCGGTTACGGCTCTGCGTGCGTCTTACCTCAGTCAGTCAGCACAAGTCCTTTTATATATATAGATAGTTTTGTGATTGTAATTCTTGAAACGTTTTCTTGCTTTTTGAATCTTTTCAAATTATATATATGAATATATGACATTTTAGTTCATTTAGTTATCAACAAATAAATTTACTTAATAAAAAAATTTGTATATTATTGTTTAAAAATTTTTTTAGATATAAATAATATTTAAAAATTTTAAATAGAAATTAATTCAGATCTACTAAAAAATCTTTTATAGTAAAAACAAAAGTTTTTTTAGACACATAACTGAAGATTCCCATGTATAATGTATTTGTTCAAATTTAATGATATATTTATTAACACTTTGCGTTATCCATGTTGCATAAATTTTAGAGATAGTTACTAATATTTTTTTGCTTTATAGTGTATCCCATCAAAAGCAAGGTTAGCAGGGGAACCTTGTGTTAACCATTTCGTTCAGACCTTAAAAAATACAATAAATTTTAGTTCATAATTTTAAAAAAACCACAATGCAGTGGAAGTTCCAATAGTTCCCCGAACCAGCGTTTTCGCGTGCCAAGTCAAAACATCGCGGTCAGCCAGAAAAGCCTAAACGAAATAAACTTAAAATTCATTCTCATTGACATAATTTGTGAACAAAATTTAATATATTCCACAAAAAGGCTTTAGGCTTTATATATTTTATAAGGTTTATCCTAATATTTTTCTGATATTTGTAAAAGTTATAAATATAAAAGTTTTTATTTTCATCATCATTCATCATTCAATCATCCTCACGCTGTATTCTGCATACATCAGGGTAAGCAGTGGGAACCTGGTGTCAAAACACTCCGTTCCCCACATTCCGCCGATATTTTTCGAGGCGTGTTGAGTGGCGGAAATCAACGCAGGGCTTTTGCTTTATTACCAGTAAAAAAATAAAAATATTAATAAATAATAAATCATTCCCTGTGTGGGGATCGAACCCACGGCCATCGCGTTATAGTTACAGTTCCCCTAGTTCTCCTGGGTCCCAACGGCCGCGGTTATTTTAAGAGTTATAGAAAATAATATAATGCATTGGAAATTATATTATGTGTGGCCGTGTTAAGCGCGTTCGTTCTACATATTATACTTGTAATTCTTAAGATTATATACAAAATATGTATTAATATAAAATTTACTTTAATTACAAAAAAAAAACTAATATGATTCCGGCCAGTAGTGAAAATGAAATACTTACTATTACCACACACAGGAAATAAAATATTTGATATTTTTATTTCCCCGTTGTGGTAAGGAGGAAAAAAGCGGCGTAGAGTTTTGCTACTCTGCACGCAATACCTACAGAATTCATCGGAATGTAGGGAACGGAGTGTCTACACACTAGGTCCCCTGCTTCATTCAGCTTCATTCTGCCTGCCTTGCTATGTGCGGGATACAGCGTTAGGTAAAAAAAAGGAACTTCAATGGTTTGGCCGTAATAAATCAAAAATCAGCTTCACGCTGTATCCCGCACACTGCAGGGTAGGCAGAGGGAACCTAGTGTTAACACTCCGTTCTCCACTTTCTGCCGAATTCTGGAGGCATTTCGTGTTGAATGGCAGAACTCAACGCCGCGCTTAACCTCGACACCAGAGTGAAGAAATGGACATATAAATTTAAGTAAATATTTCATCTCCTCGAGTGGGGATCGAAACCATAACCAGTCGGTTTTACAGTCACACCTCGTGCCGCTGCGCCACGACTGGCCTCATAAAACTTATTTTATTAACACTTAGACATAAACGCTATGCTTAGCTTTTGAAATAATTTAACAATTATATAATAGGAGTGTTATAAATATTTCCCTCCTTTACTTTATTCAAATCTATTTGAATTCAGGTCATCTTATTTAATAATAACTTTAGCACTCAAATCACACGAAGGCCGCCTGAAACTGTAAATAACTTTGACAATAACAACAGTACAACAGTTTAATAAATAAATAATTAAATTAACTATGTTATGCAAATGTATAATATAAATAACTATATAATATTCTGTGGACATGGGGACTCTAAAATAATGGGGAATCTAAATTATTTTTTTAAAAGTAAAATTATAAAAACGTTGTCATGGCGCAGCGGTACTGCGTTTCGATTCCCACTCGGAGAAAAGTATTATTTTCATTCTTTCATTCTGTGTAAGATATTGCATCTTGACTTTGGTATAAAACTGAGGTTCACAATTTTAGGAGGATTGTCGGTATATTATCTAAGCCCTGACTTTTAGAAATATCTTTTAGAAAATTTTATATTAAAGTTGCCTGTCATGGCGCAGGTGTTGGACTATAGATGCGACAGGTTGTGGGTTCGATTCCTACTCCAGGAAATTAGTTATTTATTATTTTCATTTCTTCGTTCTGGTAGCGAGGCAAAGGGCGACGTTCGGTTCCGCCACTCAACATGAATTGCCTCCAAAACTAGGCGGAAAGTGGAAAATGGACTGTCTTAACACTAGGCTACCTCTGCCTACTCTGCTACATACGGGATACAGCGTGAAGCCTTAAAAAACATGAAAGGAAATAAATTTAAAAGTAACCGATAAATTTTACACAAATTTCTGAACCATTGATTTATTCAGAAATTCCAAAGTTTAGAACGCATTTATTTTAAAGCGTATTTCGGCGGTTCACAATTTAGACAGCGCACATATATTCGTGGGTACAAGGACAAGAAAGGACATCCGCACCTTTAAATATTTAACGAGCATAAAAAAGACTCCACCAGTTGGTCCACCAATTGAACCTTTTACACATCCTTTTATTGTTCTCTTCTGATACGTTTCTCTGGCATAATTAACCACAACTTTTCTATTTACAGGAAATGAAGAAAAAAGTGTCTTAACAATAGGTTCCCTCTGTTTGCCCTTCTGTGAGCAGGAAACAGCGTGAAACTATAATATATATATATATATATATATATATATATATATATATATATATATATATATATATAATATAATATATATATACACACACTCACTG
The DNA here is from genome assembly GCA_013421005.1 of Heliconius erato x Heliconius himera. Lineage (NCBI taxonomy): Eukaryota > Metazoa > Arthropoda > Insecta > Lepidoptera > Nymphalidae > Heliconius > Heliconius erato x Heliconius himera. Next base: position 1,319 of record JAATLQ010033475.1, on the reverse strand, counting down.
TAGTTGAATTCGTGGAACTGATATGACTGATACCTATAGAGATGATTGTTTTATATTATTATTTAGACTCTATACACTTATAGTTTACATATATTTTTTGTTTCAGTTTTATTGTATGAGTTGTATGTAATTGGCCACTCAACAAGCAAAGACTCCAGAATTCGGCAGAAAGAGGGAAACAGAAGTGTCTTAATGTGATCGGAGTGTCTTAACACTACGTTTCCATTTAATCTCTGCTGATGATACAGTGTGAATCATATATGTAAATCACTATTAATTCATGTTAAATAATAACATTTATTCAAAACATTACACTATCGTTGAGAGAATCTCAAAGTAAAATATTCGATTTCAGTCGTAATCAAAAGCAACTATTACATGTTATTCAGCTTTCATAGTTCGAGTATTGTTGCTGAAACTTCGATTTGGCTTGCACGAACCGCGATGTTATTAGTAGAAACTGTACCACTAGATGCAGGATGGTTTGCTCGAGTTTCGCTACTTCGGGATATTAATTACGCAAGAGGCTGTATAACGCAGTTTATAAATATTAGTATTAAAAGCACTATATTATTGCCGAGGCTAAGCGCGGCGTGGCGTCTCGTCTAGAACCCACAACCGTCGCGTTACAGTCACACCTATGTGCTCTTATGCCACAACGTTACCTAATTTATTAAAAATACATTTTCAAGTATTTAAATATATTTCTTTTATAATTTCCTAATAGATAAATAAACAATCCATTTTATGTATTGTATTCAAAAATATGAGTACAAAAATGACATCAACAATATTTTTATTGTTCCGTTTAGTCGAAGCGGTCTTTTGTCTTTGAAATGAAACAAATATTGACGAAACAAAGATGTCTATGTTATATTTTTTACTATTATTTGTTATTTATTTAAAATAATCTTTTAATACTAAGTTAGTGAGTCAGCAACAGGCTTGCCCGACCTTTGTTGCTATAAAGCATAACATAGCCTAGTATCAAGTCACTCCATTTTCTGCTTTTCGCCTGAATTCTATACCCAAGACATTATGCTTTAATTTTCCACAGAAATAAAAATAATTGATTCCCACGAGGGTAACAAACCATTGTGTTTACAGGACGCTATTCCAATTTTCTATAATTGTACATTTTTATTTTAGTACATAAACTTTTAATTATTATATATATATATATATATATATATATATATATATATATATATATATATATATATATATATATATATATATATATATATATATATATATATATATATATATATATATATATATATATATATATATATATATATATATATATATATATATAT
>JAATLQ010033474.1:0-17988 GCA_013421005.1 Heliconius erato x Heliconius himera | reverse complement strand
TGAGTTGGGAGAGTTGGGAGAGTTGGGAGAGTTGGGAGAGTTGGGAGAGTTGGGAGAGTTGGGAGAGTTGGGAGAGTTGGGAGAGTTGGGAGAGTTGGGAGAGTTGGGAGAGTTGGGAGAGTTGGGAGAGTTGGGAGAGTTCTTAATAAAAAATATAATTATGTTTTTATTCTGCTAAAATTTCTTTATACTCCATGAACTATTACTATGGTAATATGTTTTTCCAATTTCTGTCACGTAGTTAATACTCTACCTAACGGTGATCCGCATCAAAATCTGTTGGGTGGTTTTGAAGAAGAGTTAGAAAGGCCGGTGTGGGACGGTGAAGATGCAGCTTTCTAATAGCGAAAGAATTTTTGAAATTGGTCCGGTAGTTGTCGTGTGAAAACAATACAAACATACATACATACATACATACATACATACATACAAAAATACAAATCTTACCTCTTTATAATATTAGTATAGATTATAGTATGTTATTTAAACGAAAATTCAGAGTTTACATCGGACTGAGTTTCTATCAATATGTATATATATTTAGGTAAATTTAGTTTTGATGCTAATAAAATATACTATTATTTAGTACTTACTAACACTGTGGTTAATATCGGTTTAGTAGTTTCCCTTAATATCCTTAATCTATTATTGTGTTATCTGCATTTAGAATATATTGTTCTAGTTTTAGTTCAGTGAACTATGGATGAGATAGTATTGAACTATCGTATCGGGTAGTATATATATAGGAAATATCTACTAAAAGATATACCTATATATAAATTATATATAATTTAAATAAAAACAATATTGCTGATATGAAAGATTATCAAGTAAGAAGATTATGACGATTTTGAATGCACACAGCAGGGTAGGCAAAGGGAACCTAATGTTAACACAACATTCCCCACTTCCGCCATATGCGGCATATGCCCGCTTACTTAAGTTTGTCAACTTTAGCAAGTTGTACTTTCTTTCCCAGTTGACCTACAATTCTGAAATTGGTTGAAATTGGACTTTCGGTACGCGAGTCGAACTCGTAATTATCTGGTATTTTCTTAATGAATTTTCCTCTCCGATTCATCGCTCTGGGTCTTATATTGTAATATAATATCACCATACGTTTTATAAGTAGACTGAAAAGTTATATAAATTATCTTTAATATTCTTATAATGACTATAATATAAAAGTGTAATTTAATAACTTAAGTTAACTTAGCTTCATGTTTATCCCTAGTGGGGGTAGTCAGAGAGAACGGAGCGCCAAACGCTACGGTCTCTACATACCTCTTTCGTCTCGTCCACTGTCATTAACCTCTTCATACATGCCCTCCAGGGGGTCCTCATGCTTTTTACGTGACTTTCCTTCAGTATCTTTGATACTGGAGGAAACTCACATCAGCTGATGTCTCCCCCAACATCTCTTACTGTTCACTTTTCCATCATAAATCTTTTTTGCCATTCTTTCATCACTCATTCCTTCGACGTGCCCAAACCAGCTGAGCACGTTCTTCTTCATTCTCACCGTGACAATTATGTTGTTTTTTCAATAATTATAAACTTTTGTAATATTTTTTTGTAGTAGGCAGTATAAATAAGTGTGTAAAATATTTATTGAATGGTTGTAGTTTTATTAGATGTAAATTATGCAAATATTTTTTAAAATGTTTTTTAAGAGTTTCATACAAAAGTATTTCATACTAATAAATTAAAAAAAAAATTAAATTAGCTTCACGCTGTATCCCGCACACAGCAGGGTAGGCAGAGGGAACCTAGTGTTAAGACACTCCGTTCCCCACTTTCAGCCGAATTTTGGAGGCATTGCGTGTTGAGTGGCAGAACTCAACGCCGCGCTTAACCTTGACACCAGAGCGAAGAAATGGAAATATAAATTTAAGTAAATATTTCATCTCCTCGAGTGGGGATCGAACCCACAACCAGTCGGTTTTGCAGTCACACCTCGTGCCGCTGCGCCACGACCGGCCTCATTTCATACTAATGCGACACTAATTATTGAGTCTTCGCTGTCTGTCTGTCCGTTTGTCACGAGGCTATAACTAATTGTGATAGTTAGAGAGTTGAAATTCTTACAGTACATGTATTTCTATTACCACAAGAACAACAAATAATAAAAAACAGAATATAATAAATATTTAGGGGGGCCTTATATAAAATAAACATGTATTTTTTGCCGTTTTTACAGATAATGGCCCTGAGTCCACGAATCCGTCTCGAACTCAGCCGGTTTTTTTTAACATAAAAAAAAAAGATCGAATTCACTTTTTAGTTTTATCTCACATAAGTTTAAAAAAAAAAAACATTTTCACCGCCCGAAAGAGACGTAATTTATTTTTATTTCTACGCATCGGTCACTTAGAAATTTAAAGTGATATTTAAGCCAGGCTTTTATCGAACATTTTGTACCACATTTTCGGCGTTCTAACGAGGATACCTATAAGCTTAATTTCTATATAACAAAACTTTTATATAACAAAACTGAGTGACCGAGATACTGGAAATTGAAGATATCTTGTAGTGTTACGGAGTTAGAGTATTTTGAATAGTATAAAAATTCAACAATGAGGCCATTTGTGGCACAGGGACAACCAGACAAAGCGTAGCGTTGAGCTCCGACCCTCAATACGCAATTCCTCCAGAATTCACTAGAAAGTTGTTATCAACCTCATTCATTTCCTTTCAAAAAAGTTTACGTTTTAGTTACACGCAACAGTGTAATGTTGTTTTCTCTTTAAAAAAATCAGCTTCATGCTGTATCCCTTACATAGCAGGGTAGGCATAGGGAAGGCAAAGGAAGCGTAGGTGTGTTGAGTGACGAAACTTAACGCCGGGCTTTTGCCTTGTTGCCAGAGCGAAGAAATGAAAATAATAAAATCAACTTCACGCTCTATCCCGCACACTGCAGGGTAGGCATAGGGAATCTTAAGACTCTCCGTTCCCACTTTCTGCCGAATTCTGGAGACATTGTGTGTTGAGTAGCAGAATTCAACTCTGCGCTTGTCCTCGATACAAGAGCGAAGAAATGGAAACATAAATATAAGTTTCATCTCCTCGACTGAACGAACCCACAACCAGTCGGTTTTACAGTCACACTTTGTGCCCATGCGCCTCGACTGGCCTAAATGAATAATAATAAATAATAATTCAGTACCTCGAGTGGGGATCGAACCCGCACGAATCGAACACTCTTGTGCTCCTACGCTACGACGTTTTCTCTTTAAATTTGAAAATAAGAAAGATATAAATAAGTTTCATAAAAAAATATGCTCGTTAAAATGATGGAAAGTTTTTGTTTCGCAACTTCAGTAAAAGAAGAAAGTTCCAACTACAAATCAATCTTCGTACTAACTTAAACAACTTGGGAGTTTAAAATTACGTCTAGAATATCATCGAAGTAAAATCGAAAAGTTGTAAAGAAAACGAAGGTAACATTTAATGGAATATTATATGTACTTTATGAGTGATGAAACTTTTTTTAAGATTTTAATTTATAATAGCAATTGGATTTAAGATGGAGACGTCTAAATATTTCTAAATATTTGAATAGCTTTACTTTATATGTTGTGTGAGTAAATACTTATGCTGTACAAACCTTTTTCAGCTTCACGCTGTATCCCGCTTGTAGCATGTTAAAACACTCCGCTTACTACTTTTCGCCGAAATCTGTAAATATTACGCTTCACAACAGTGCGACTAACACTAAACATCGCCCTTTGTCTCGTCATCAGAACGAAGAAATAAAAATATAAATTTAAATAAACATTTCATTTTTCCAAGTGGGAAATGTAACCACAACCCTAGCGTTTAAAGTTACACTCCTGCGCCACGGCTTCCTTATTAAGTAATTTTAAAAAAAAGTATATTTAAAAAAAAAAATAGTTGTACGGTATTAGGTAGACAGTAAGTACACGTGCACGGCAAGCGCAGTTTTTTTTAAATTTTTACGTTTCAGTGTTTTCAATCATCATACAATCTCGAATTTTTTCTATCATCTTACAAATTGAAAGCTAAAGATTCAGCCAGATTCAGATTCAGTAAAACAGTTGTATAAAATAACTGTTATACAATTAGTAAATTTATCAAACTAAATACTTTAAATTGATACAACTTTTTTTTATTTTTGAACCGATTGTAATAAAACAAAACTTATATTTTAAGCGAAGCTTGCAAGAATCCAATAGTGAAAATTGCATTCAAATTAGCTAAGCTCTTTCTGAGATTAGCGTGAACAAACGCACAGACAAACAGACAAAAATGTTAAAAGAACCATTGTTTTGAATTTTATTACATTTAGTAAGGGTTCCACAATAACATTTTTTCATGTATATCTTCCATATACAGATACCGATCCATTACGTTTTTTTTATAAAATGTAGATTTGAGATTTATGAAAGTCAACGAGTTCACATTTTAGTAACAAAAACCAAAAGCGTTCTATAGGGACTTCCTTAAAGCTATTATTTTAAAAAATGAATTATTTCAGCTTCACACAATCTATCTCTTTTGTTTCAATGTATTTTCATTTTCGCCGAGGTTGCTGTCTAGGGAAAAATCTGAGATGCTTCTCATCAGGGTGAAAGATCCACGAGTGTATGAAAAAAGGTATATACTTATAAAATATATATATTTCAAGCAAATGTTTGTGGTTTGGATGGATTTTTTTTTCAGCGTCACGCTGTATCCCGCATTTGTCACAGTAGGCAGAGGGAGCTTAGTGTTAAGGCACTCCGCCTCCTTCCGTTTAGATTTTAAATAGATGATTGTTATTATAAGCGATCCTATCGTTTAGTAGTATGAAGAATCCAATGGGAAGGGCTTAATGGAAACAAATCCCATATATTACTATTTAACAAGTTTTTGTTACTTTCTGTTGCTTAGTTATTCAAATCGGCATACTATATGGTCAGTAACGGAACCAAATGGGATGTTTTACTAATTAATTTTATATAATTTTCTTATATTATTTTAGTATTATTTGCTTGGATATTTTCTGAAAACATTTGGAACCAGAATTCGATATTAAGTTACAATAGTAATGCAATTATGGCAAATAACGTCTTGCACGTTTCAATTATATACGTCCGGAATAATCAGGCCTAAGGCAATAACTGTTCATACATTAATATTGGAGGCTGGTCGTGGTGCCACGCATTGCATTGCCACAAGCGTGTGACTGTAAGGGCGATAGGTTGTGAGTTCGATTCCCACTCGAGGAATTATATGAGGATGAGGATTAATAATTTCATTTCTTGACTATGGTGTTGAGACAAAGCGCGAGGTTTAGCCACAAGATGTCTGTAATCTGTACAGTATAAGAGTTTTACACACTATAAGATAGTAGAAGTAAAGCTATTAAAATATTTTCCAACTACACCACGAAGATGTCGCCGTCAATAAATCAAGTTGCTGATATTTTACATCAAAATCATAAAAAAAGATTATTCAGTTATAAAGTATATTTGACATTCCATTAAATGCGATGCTTATGTTCAATTTTAAAGAGAAAATATAGTGGCGTGGGGCGGTGAGGCCGTTGTGGCGCAGGGAGTGGCTGTAACGCGAAGGTTGTGGATTCGATCCTCACTCGGGGGAATTCATTATTATTAATCATTATTTTTATTTCTTCACTCGGCAACAAGGCAAATGCCTGGCGTTAAGTTACGCCCTCTGCCTACCCTGCCGTATACGGGATACAGCGTGAAGCTGGTTTTATAAATATATAAAGAGGAAACAATATTTCTTTGTATTTGTGATTATAACGTTAACTTTTTTAGATTGGAAATGAACGAGGTTGCTAACAGTTCGAATGTATGTTAAATTATTTTCCGTTCTCCACTTAAGGCTGAATTCTGCAGGCATTGCGTGTTGGGTGATCTACTCAACGCCGCGCTTTGTCTCATTATCAAAGCGAGAAAATGAAAATATTAAATATTTTATTTTCACTAGTGGTAATCGAACCCACAACCTGTTGGGTTTGCAGTTGCACGCTTGTGCCACTGCGCCACGCCTGACGCCATTCCAGATTTTTATGTAGATATTAAGCACTCGCTAGCACCGAAAATGTGGTACAAAATGTCCCGTGAAAGCCTGGCTTTAATATCACTTTGAATTGCTAACAGACCGAAGCGTAAAAATAAAAATGAATTAGGTACGTCTGTTTCGGGCGGCGAAATTGTTTTTTTTTTAACTTATGTATAAAAATAAAAATAAAAGAAATATTGCATACCATCCCTATTTTTGAAATTTTAAAAAACAGACGGAGTGTGAGTCAGACTCGTGCACCAAGGGTTCCGTATCATTATCTATAAAAATGGCAAAAAAACCATGTTTGTTTTATGGTTTTTTTGCCATTTTTATAGATAATGATATATTACCCTTAAATATTTATTTCTACTTACTGTCGAAATATCACAGTTCCTGAGATACAACCTCGTGATAGACGGCCAGACAGACAGACAGTAGAGTCTAAATAACTTGATCCTCATTGTCCTTTGATATGAAACCCTAAAAAGATTTTCTTAAAAACCATTTGCATCTCATAAGATTACAACAATGCAATTAATGCTTTAATACACTTATTAATACTATTATATAAAAAAATATGGCAAAAAATATAATTATTTGAAAAATTCTATGTTGTATATAAATGATGGTAAAATTAACATATTAAATAACACTTTTACATTATAATGATTATAAAATCAGTTTCACGCTGTATCCCGCACACAGCAGGGTAGGCAGAGGGAACCTAGTGTTAAGACATTTTCTGCCGAATTCTGGAGGTATTGCGTGATGAAATGAGGCAGATCTCAACGCCGCGCTTTGCCCGGAAACCAGAGCGAAGATATGGAAATATAAATTTAAGTAAATATTTCATCTCCTCGAGTGGACATCGAACCCAAAACCACTCGGTTTTACACCCACACTTTTTGCCCCTGCGCCACGACTGGCCTCATTATACTGATTATTAGAGTTTTATACTATAAATCACATTATATTTTAGAATTCTTATAAAACGTGGAGATATCTGTGCAAGTTGAGACCCAGAGCGATGGATTGGAGAGCAAAATCAAATATTTTATCGTAATATTTCCTATGTTTTATACTTATAGCCTGAACAATGAATTTTGGTATTGCTACATCTATAGTTTCATTTAAATAATGAAAGAAGAGATATCGGGTCAAATAATCTGTACTTATTGCGATTGTTACATTGTTTTTTTTATTCATTTGTTCTTCGTGTCGTATTCCGTATATAGCAGGGTAGGCAGAAGCAATCTGTGAACCTAGTGCTAAGACACTGTTTCCCTTTAAACACTCCCTTCTCCACTTTCCACTGAATTCTTGACATTATTAAGTAAGACACTCCGTTAACCACTTTCTGCCGAATTCTGGAGGCATTGCGTGTTAAGTGGCAGAACTCAACGCCGCGCTTAACCTGGACACCAGAGCGAAGAAATGGAAATATAAATTTAAATAAATATTTCATCTCCCCGAGTGGGGATCGAACCCACAACCAGTCGGTTTCACAGTCACAGACTGGACTTAAATCTTCTTATGTGACGATAAAGTTTAAAATATAGTTGAAATGTATATGAAATAAGCTATAATAAGCTTAAAATGAAAATAGCACTATTTATTCCACTACTTTGAAGATGTTTCCTTTCAATATGTTTCCAGTTCACAGTAAAAGGTTTTTTATCGATCGGATTTTCTAAGTTTACGACACAAACACTCTTATCTTATCAGATAAGAAGAGAAAGTATAGTATTCTGCTTTTGTTCAACAATAAACAAAATATATGCTCTAGAAAAGATATTAAAAGATTTATTTTTACTAGTCCCATAACAAAATGCTGGTAGAAATCTGTATTTACCAGATGTTGCAATCCATAGGTCTGTTATAAACGTAAGATTTTATTAGATCCGTATATATTGGTAGCCATTTGATTTCGGAAGAAACATTTCTGAGATACTTTGGGAGGAGATTTTTACATAAAAGCCTAATAAAATGATATAGGTATCTGCTATGAAATTATTAAAAGTATTCGTAAATTTTTTGAATGGTTTTTTATAAAAAAAAAACATAAATTAAATTTAAGAATTAAGACACATTAATACTGCTTTGGTGACGAATTGTAAAAATAATAAATAATAATTCATTCCGCCGAGTGGAAATCGAACCCGCAAACGTTGCGTTACAGTCTTGCCATTGTGCAGCTGCGTCCCGCCGGCCTTCATACATACAATTCAAAATAAGAAAAATGACTAACAAAAATATGAATATTAAAAAAAAGAAAAGAGAATATTCTTTCCAAATCCTACATTTTATGAGCTGTTACGTCATACATACGCCTCCACTAAAAACTTTCAAAACTGTTCGTTGAATTTGAAACGCGGCTTACGTTTCTAACTTTGTCAATTATATCCTTCAAATGTATGCTTAACTAATTCACACTTCTCATTCTCTTTGAAAATATCACCTCGCCTGGTATTAACGTAGTCTGGTTCCCGTTAACGATATTTGAAGTTCCACAGTATTTTTCCGTTTTAATACAATTTAGTTGGAAAATTTGCGTTAATATGTAAAGTGTCAAATACACTTTGTACACTCGTATGATTTATTTTCAAGAATCAGTAGCTGTGAAATTTGTTTAGGAAACGGAAATACACAATAAAATGTATGTAATATGTTTTGTATGTATATTTTGCTTTATAGCTTCACTCTCTCGGTGCAGACTAGTCTTAGTTCAAGCGTGAGGCTGTAAACGCGATAGGTTGTGGTTTCCATTCCCATTCGAGGATATAAAATATTTTACATTTTATTTTCACTTCTTAGATAGTGTCAAGGAAAAGCGCGGCGTTAAGTTCCGCCACTTAAAATGCGATGTTTCCAGCATTCGGTGGAAAATGGAAAAAGGAGTTCCTTCACATTACATAACCTCTGCCTGAAAAAAAACTGAAAACCTGATAATATATGTAGTGTAACCATGTAATAGAAATGCGGGATACAGCGTGAAGCTGAAAAAAAGTTTCATAACAATACAACAAAGCAATTAATTGGATTTACATAACCAAGATACTAATATAATCTCTGTGACTGCGCTAGACGACGTTTTTTCTAGGAACGCGAAACAATGCTCGCTACAGAATAAACAAACTTTAAAATGGAAAAACAAAGGCGTAATGTATAAAAAAATCAGCTTTCATAATTGTAGCGTCTTGCTTGAAAGAATCACAGTACGATGGCACCGCTTGAGGCTACTTGAGAAACACTATTAAATTACAATGATATTGAAGTCAAGTTTCTTAGTATTTAATATATTTTTTGTACATATTTTGAGCTATATTTTTGTTTTAATTTATAGAGAAACGCAGTTTTATTTATTAGATAAAAATAGATACATCTATTACATACTATAAATGAATAAAACATGTAATTCTGTAATAGATGTACCTTTTTTGGAATACCTGTATCCCACGTATAGCAGGGAGGGAACTTAGGAACCTAATACTAAGAGAGTCCATTTCCATTAAGACAATTTTGTTATCCACTTTACGTCGAATTCTGGAAGCATTGCATATTCAATGGCGGAACTCAACGCCGCGCTTAGTCTCTACACCAGATCAAAGAAAAAAAATATTAAATATTTCATTTCTTCACATGGGAATGGAACTCACAACCACGCTTTGTTTCCTTGCCCCACTACTATTTATAGTAGCAACACAGTTATTCTTATTATTTCTTAAAGTAATATTGCCTAAGAAATAAACACTATACATATATAGTAAGATAAATTCAGATTTATCACAGCATTGTATGATACTAGACACCCCGTCACCATTTTCTGAGAGGCCGATTAATCAATCACGATTTTATTTGCCAGATGGCCCCCGCAAAAACATTGAATTGAATGAGGCTTGTGAGACCGTCGGAACTAGTACTAGACTTTGAATTTTATTTACTTTTGGATATGCTTTAGCTTTAGAAAAAATTGAAATATTAAATATTTCATTTCTTCGAGTAGGAATTGAACTCACAACATGTCACGTTTACAGTCACACGCTCGTTCCTCTACACCACGACTGGGCCTCAACGTCTTATAATTAGTTATCGATAAATATAATTATTTATCGGAAATCGAACCAACAATCATCACGTTTATACCAAAAAACGTTACTGTCCTAATCTCCAGCTATTTAAGTTTAATTTTATTAGTTGACTCCAATACAGTAGAGCGACTTCAGCTTCTGTCGTTTGATCATCTCATTCAACGTATACAAGCTTGCCTTTGTCGATCAAACACTATACCAGTTTGCCAGTTTGCAGTGCATATAGCTTATTTAAATTCTAATGTGCATTTCAGAGCTTCCTGGGCTTAAGCTTAATTGCTAACAGAATGCTAAAATAACTAAAAACAAGTTCAATAAGAGACGTGATGCAGAGACTAAGGTGTGTGACAAACACCACAGGTTGTTGTGAGTTCGATTTCCATTCGAGGTAATGAAATGTTTAATGTTATCATTTCGTCGCTCTGGTGTCGAAGCAAAGCGCGGCATTGCCACGAAAATTCGGCAGAAAATAGGAAACGGAGAGTTTTAACAATAGGTTCCCTCTGCCTACCCAGCTATATGCGGGATACAGCGTGAAGCTATCAGGATTACCTCATGCATTTGAGTAGAATGTGTCATACACAATTCTTAGTTATTTCTATGTGACTATGGGAGCGTAGCCGCAAGTAAAAGATAATTTATAAATAAAAAAACAAATCTTTTGTTCTTCTCTTTATTTATTTCAGTAAATATTACCTTAACAGTTTTCAGTTTTTTAAAATCTTATTTAATAACAAAAAGAAAATTAAGTTAACATTATAAATCTATTTTTAATATATTCCAACAATATTTCTGTATAAGGTCCACATTAAAAGGTCACTTTAGCACGATTTTACGCGGCACTCACCCGGTTTACTTCAACATATAAAAATATATCCCATGAAACACTTTGACGCCTTGCCTTTTTTAAAACATCGTTATTCTTTTTTTTATGAAGGCTTTTCAGCTATATTTTTTGTAATTTTTGTTTTTAATATTTATTACATCTCTATATAATATATGAGGCCAGGTGACACAAGGGCACAAGTTTGGGACTGTTAACGCGACAGATTGTGGGTTCGATCCTCACTCGAGGAAATCAAATATTTAATATTTTCAATTTTTCACGCTTGTGTCGAGGCAAATCGCGGCGTTCAGTTCCGCCACTCAACGCGCAATACGTTCAGAATTCGGCGGAAAATGAGGAAAGGTATATCTTAATACTAAAAAGTTTCCTTCTGCCTACTCTGCTGTCTGCGGGACACAGCGTGAAACTAGAAAATCTAATATATATATATAGGTATATCATAATTTTTACGCAATATATATAAGTGCTTGAAGAATTAGAATCACATTTTTAGAATACTTGGTGAATTGAAACGTATATTATTCTTCGAGATGAGAGCAAAATGTATTATTAAAAATTCACAAAAAATATGCTGATAATAAATAAAATATGCATTACGAAGCTGTACAGCTTCAACAAAAAGTTGAGTAAAAATTATTCTTAAACTGGACGCCACTTAAAAAATCGCGCCATACATTATAGGCTTGGCCCATAGTAATATATAAAGCCGAAATATGCTGACTGAGGGATTCGTTCATAAATTTTAGGGTAAGGCGTAGTTGGCTTATTTAGAGGACTTTCCGCTAACAGTTTTTTTTCATTCCATATATAGCAGGGTAGGCAGGGAGAGGGAGCCTAGTGTTACTATAGTCTGCAGATTCTGAAGGCATCGCGCGTTGAGAGGTGGTACTCAACGCCGCGCTTTGCCTAGACACCAGAGCGAAGAAATTAAAATATTAAATATTTCATTTCGTAAAGTGGAAATCGCATCCACAACATGTCACGTTTGTAGTGACACGCTTGTGCCCCTGCGCCAAGACTGGCCTCTATACTAAAAAAGACTTATATATAATACTAGAGGGCGCGCGCGGCTTCGCCCGCTTATTAGGAGTGAATTCTAAAAAAAACCACGAAACACGTGTTCAATAAAATATTTTTAACAGTCTGAATTTAAATTTTTATAAAAATCAGTGGCAATTTAAAGATTTTTCCATATAAACTTTCAACCCCTTATTTGAACCCTTAGGGGGTGAATTCTTAAAAACCATGAAACATGTGTTCAATGAAATATTTTTAAGAGTCTGGATTTCAAATTTTATAAAAATCGGTACAGATTAAATTTTTTTTCCATACAAACTTTCAACCCCTATTTCATCCCTTTACGGTTAAAATTTTTCAAATTCCCTTCTTAGTGGATGTCCAGAATATGAAAATAAACATCTGCCCAAATTTCACGTTTCTACCATCAGCGGTTACGGCTCTGCGTGCGTCTTACCTCAGTCAGTCAGCACAAGTCCTTTTATATATATAGATATAATTTTTGTTGTATGTATTATATTTATATGCAATGGTATTTTTTATACAAAATCTGATTGTTCAAACAATCGCTTTGTACAAGGAAAAAGTTTTTCCTTAAAACATTTTAGAATACAATTATTTCTTGTCATGTATATATTTATAGTCCTTTCCGACAATACCATAAAGGTATTCCTTTTATGGAAATTGGGCCTTCGCATGTAACGATCATGATAAACAACGAAGAAGAAAATTATTCAAAGTTTAGTCCCTTTTTTGTTTAACGGCCCGGAATAAAACGGTGATTTTTTCACATTTTGCCTGACGGATTACAGCCTATCCTATCCTGGCTGTAAAGCTGTTTAAGGTATTTGTAGCGTCTATATTGACCGCTGCCTTTTTGTGAACCGGCTAACGAGTCGAGCAGAACATTCAAGATTTGAGTAATCACCACGACTGAGTAAACACGTCGTTTCGAGATAATAAGCTGGTAAATGTTTTATGTACACAGAGTTTACAGTATCAGCTATTAACTTAGTACTAATATAGTAGTTTTTTTTTCTCTATTTTTAAGAATTATTTCGTATGTACCGTCGTGGTGCAGTGTAGCGTGTGATTGTAAACGTGACAGATTGTGGGTCGATTTCCAGTTGGTGTATTAAATTATTTTAATATTTTGTAAAAAAAAATTCTGTCGAAGGATATAATAACACTTTATAATAAACTCTAGAAGAGAATAACACTTTAAAAATGTTAGAAGTGAATGTCCTTTTCCTTGATTTCTGATGATGATGCTGTCACATTGTACCCCGGTGCCTTCTAGTACAGTTTTTCGAAAACCTAAATCAATTTAATAGGAGTAAAATGACAAAAGTTTAAATAATTCCTTCACTTTTCCAGCAAAGGGAACCTAGTGTTAAAAACACGCATGTGCCATTGCGCCACGACGAGCACTATACGGAAAAAAAAAGAAATGCAAATAATTCCTGAATTCTATTTGAACTGACAACCAAGGCGTTTAACGATATAAATCACAACTTTGCCACATTAGCCCCATACATTACACGTTGTTTCCAACAGGATAACAGTAGTAGCCACCGCTAACCCAACTTTTAATACCTCCAACGATTTCAGCTATCCTAAGAGAGACATATTCGTTGTGAAGTACCCGCACTAGATAGCGCAGCCAGCCATTTTGGCTGGTCGCCAAACTTCTTAGCGTCGTACGTAAGTAAATTATGCGGTATCACGTCCACCAGATGCAGGATTGTGATTTTTTTTATTTTACAATCCCCTTTTTTATGCTTTCTTTTATTGTGTTCTAGAAATGATTTGGTTATATACTTGATATAAATGTGTTTTTTTTAATGTTTGTCGTAAGGTTAATGTTATAGTTTTCCTAATATAAGACTTATGTAGAAAACTTATAAAAGTTTGAACGTAGCGGGATTTGTACCCGCACCTCTTCGATATATCCTGTTACGTTCAAATTTTTATACGTTTTCTAAATTAATATGTTTCTTGAAAACATGCAAACACTAAGATGTGGAATAATACTTAAAAAAATGTAAATTAAAGTAGTTAGAACTGCTTCTACTACGACTTCCTATAGAATAAGAAGATTAGTAGCCGTTGTTTTGTGAACAATATAAAATTATAAAAAGAATTTAGTGTACTGAAAACAAAGGAAATAACTTCATAGAAAATTGTTCACGTAGTGAGTGTCGTCACTGCCTCTAGGCTATTTCGAACGTCAAAAAAATAGCGACGCTTCTCGTTGGCAAAATAAAAAAGGAATAACCTTAATAGTCTCTTTTTTCCTGTTTTTCCTTTGTTAAGGTATTAGATTTTTAAAAATAAAATTGTACCAGCAATTATTACTATTTAAGAACATGACAATAGACGGTTTTCATTCACGGTTTTTCCCGTTTCTTCGGTTAGTTTTCATTTGGAGGATCTCATGGAGGTCTTCTTTTTCTTTTTTTAGAGGACCTTCTTCGTCTCAAATATTTTTTAAATTACATTAAAATCTGTTACATATTTTGAATGATTTAGAAAAACTGAAAATTGTTTAGGAAAGATATAACAGATAGATACTACACACATATAATAACGTCTCTAGTGTTAACATACACTATTCCCCATATTCCCTCGAAATTTGAAAGCATTGCATTTCACAGCTCTATCGCTCGTCACCAGAGAAAGGAAATAAAAAAAAAAATTCGTTTTCCTCGAGTGGGAATCGGACCCACATTCTATCGCGTTTAGAGCACGTTTGTATCTCTGCACCACGACTGGCCTTATTATGGATCATGTATGTTTTATAGCGACAGTAAACATATAAAGATGGAGCTTAATATTTATTCAATAGTATATTTTTGGATGTAAAATATATATAGAATTTATATTTCGAAAATAGTCTTAGATTTTATTAATATTGTAACATTTTTTTTCTTTTATATTTCAGGTACATTACAAATCAGTTAACAAGTACAGAACGAGAAAAGGTAAATTTGGAAATAAAATTGAGGCCATAGTGGCACAATTTGTAAGTTCGATTCTGCACTACGACTGGCCTTTAAATATTATTATATTTAAGAAATAAAATATATTTTACATTATTATATTAAAATACTTTCAAATTATAAAAGTAATTTATTGTTTTTTTACGCATACAATTTAATATATGTAATAAGTTTTATCCGGCACACAGCAGGGTAGGCAGAGGCAACCTAATGTTAAGACACTCCGTTCTCTCAATTTAAGAATTCATCATCATCAGCTTCACGCTGTATCCCACACAGAGCAGAGTAGGCAGAGGGACTTAGTGTTAAGAAACACCATTACCCACTTTCCGCCGAGTTCTGGAGGCGTTGCGTGTTGAGTAGCTAAACCCAACGCCGCGCTTGGCCTCGACACCAGAGCGAAGAAATGAAAATATAAATGTGAGTAAATATTTTATCTCTTCAAGTGGGGATCGAACCCACAACCAGTCGATTTTACAGTTACACTTTGTGCCCCTGCGCCACGACTGGCCCTAAAATTTAAAAATAGTTTTGTAAATAGTTATACTTGTTAGATTTCGATATATGTAATATTGTTAAAACATTGTTTCATTCAGTGAAAAATCTCGCTTTTATTTTATTCATGCGTTGGGACATAAGAGTAACGTATGTTTGGATCTGAACTGAACTTAGTACAATAAATCAAGCGGGAATTTGAAAAATTACTTTGCAGACAGTTTAAGATGGCTTTGAAACTTGGTCTTGTTGTCTTTTTTAATAAAAAATGTGCTTATTTTAAAGTAAGTTGATAGTCTTTTATTTTATTTTTTTTTAAATGTGGTATGAAAGTGTATTTTTCAAATTTTAATTTAATAAAGTTTAAATGTTTTTTTTTAAGTGTAGTTATCAATATTTATTTAACATCATAGAGAGATAGGGAAAACTATCAATTAGAAAAAACATCGAGGATCTGGTATATCTGGTGAGCTTGGTGAGAAAATGTAAGAACCCAGCCAAGCTTTTATAGATATCGAAATACTTACTGCCTTTGTAAATTTTATTCAACGTGCTGTTTTTTTTATGTACAAAAATTGAAAATCTGGAGTATCTGATGAAGAACCGTAAGAGTTCTGCTAAATTAACCAAGTAAAAATTTGCTTACTACATAAAGAAGCGAAATTCGTCCAAAACATTCAGTAAAAAGCTAAGCCTCGGTGAAACTGTTTGTTTTTCTACAAATGAAATCTCTAGGTAAAGGTTTAAGATTTCTTACTGTTTTTTTCTTATTGATATAGTTAAATTTTATGAGACTTGGCCATTGACTTGTATGTAATTATGCTTAAACAACGTAATTTAAATATATTTAAATTACGTTCTCTTAGCAAATATTGCAGTAAAGAACTTTAGACTTGACTTGGCTTTACCTAGAGATTTCATTCTTTTTATGGAGAAACAAACAGATTTACTTTTATTAGGTGACTTGGCTTTTTTTTGACAGGTTGTTTTTGGTGGGAAGAAATATTTAATATTTTTATTTCCTCGCTCTGGTGAGGAGGCAAAGCGCGGCGTTGTGTTCTGCTTCTCAAAAAGCCGCAAAAAATGTGAAACGGAAGTGTTAATAGGGAACGGGATGTCTTAACACGAGTTTTCCTGGTTTCCTCTGCCTCTTCTACCACGTGCTGGATACTGCGTGAAGAAAAAAAAATAAAATCCTTTCAAAAATTGTAAAAACAATTTTTCTTCAACAGAACATTTGAAACTAAATTTGTAAGTTTACTTTTGCATGTAAAAATTTTCACGATCCTTTTAAAGCAATTTAAATTTATTTACGGTTAAACTGAAGTAAAAATATTTATTTACATTTAAGTTAAGTTAATATAATTTGGCTCTTTGCTACTTTTTTAGCTGTCAAATTAAAGTAAATTTTATGTAAATGACATAAAATGTTGTAACCTTAAATCATATTTTCGTGGAAAAAATACTAAGCTCTTGATTCAGTTCCAAATTAATTCTGAAAAGTTATTTTTCTAAGTAAAGCTTTTAATATTTATATTAAAAATATACAAAAATAGAACAGCATTAGGCAAACTGAATTTTACAAAGACGACTATAAAATTTGTAAGAAAATATTCCTATAGTCGATACTGAAGTGTAACATGAGCCATACAATCTATTCAATATTGTCACTATTATATAGTTGGCGAAGCAATATATTTTTTAGGGTTCCGTACCTCAAAAATAAAACTGGAACCTTAATGGGCCTTTATTATTCGTTTGTCTGTATGTTAAGATAATTTATCTTGAGATCACATGGAGATGTCAAGCTTAAATAAATATCAAATATTCAGGTCTATTGTTTCTTGGAGCACAGAAGAAAATCAAGCTTTTAAGTTAACTCAATGATACACCTTTATCTATTGATTTGCTGCATTTTATATGAAAATCACGGCGTAATGAAAGTCTGTAGGTTACAAAGAAAGTGAGACTTACAAAACAAATAAAGGAAAAAACTCTAAAAGTCTTTTGTTTTAAAAAAAGCGAGTAATTCTAAAAATATTTTTATTTTACACTAGCGGACCCGGACGCGGCTTCGCCCGCTTGAACTATACGAATGCTTATTAGATATATTTATGAATTTGTTTTTGAAAATATCTAACTAATTTAAATGAAAAAAATTATAAGTAAACGTAATCATATTAAAATATTAATAAAAAAAACTAAACAAAACCAGCTACATTATTAATATCATCAAAGTAAAATAAATATTTAAAAGAATCAAAATTAAATGTGTTGTGCTATGTTTTAGCAAGTGCATGTGGTTATTTACATAATATTCAAATACAATAAAAAAAATATTATATTTTTTGTCCCTGTCTGTCTTTCCCCCCCCCGAGCTAATGTCCAGAATAACTGAACTGATTTTTATTGGACTTTCAATGATCGATTTTACTGATTTGCCCGGGAAAAATCTTTTTACACGTTTTCCTTGCGCGCGTACATAGATACTATATGAAAT
>JAATLQ010033473.1:0-18006 GCA_013421005.1 Heliconius erato x Heliconius himera | reverse complement strand
GTTTACAATGAAATACTAAAAAACAACTCAAATGAGGTAAAAATGTTAGTTTTGAGTGCCAAAAACTTCAACTCGACATATCGGCGTCCGTTGGTTCCGAAGATGTGTAAATTTTTTGTGGGTGATGGGAAATCAGTGTTGCCATTTAAAAATAAAATATTCTATCGAGTCCGTTCCTAAACTACTATAATATTGCAGGTGGCTCTTTCAAAACCTGGCTCTTTCATGCCACCTCTCCCTTATTAAAAAAAAACCTAAAATATGATATCTTTTCATGCGTTGTAATAATTACTTATCAGACAAAAAATATATCAATATCAGCGTTGCCAGATATTTTCTAGATGAAAAGCGAGATTTTTTTTATATTTTAAGTAAAGAAGCGCGATTCTTTAGCCAAAAGCGGGACAAAAAAAATAAATAATAAGAAATTGATTTATTATTTGTCCATTTATTAAAGTTTTATAAAGCTTCCAATGGTGATAGATATCAATAAAAAAGGTATTTTAATAGAATTATGTCACAACGCTTAAAAACGATGTTATTTTAGTTTACCATAGGTATGTAAGGCAATTAATTCTTCAGAATAACTGTAGGTATATAACTTACGAATATACTTATTTGATTTTTTAAGAAATTATTAGTAACTAATTAAAACCTTAAAGTAATAAAAAAAGATTTTTCACAGTACGTGGAGTAATCCGTGAAAAGCGGGACAATGCCTGTCCCGATCGGGACATTTAATTTTTGGTCTAAAAATCGGGACGTTCAATGTCCCGATCGGGACATCGAATGTTACGCAGTAACAAATATTTAATGTTAAGGGAAGTTTGCCCAAATACAATAGTATGAACTGTGCACTTATATCGGTTTAGCCGTTCCTGGGACTAGCGTGAACAAACGCACAGACAAACTGACATACCAATCGGGTTCTATTACATTGTTAAATGTCCCAAATAACACTTTTTCTAATATATTTTTCATGTACAGACTAGTGCTAGTAATTGAATAAAATAATAATATTAAAGTAGATAACTTATTTGAATAATAAGGTAAAGCGGAGTTACTGAAGTAGGTACTCATTTTGTAAAATTATTTATATTAAGTAAAATGACTTAACTTTATTTAATATTAAAAATTAAAAATAAAACAAATGGAACTGAATTAATAAATTGATTTATTAAAATGTACTTTGCTTATATTATATTTACATAAAGGTGTAAGGGCGCGTGCGCGGCGCCCGTCGCGGTGCGTGCGCGCGCGCAGCGTGAACAACACTATATATTTATTTCACTCTATATATTCATATAAAATTCCTCTAAACTACAATATCTCGCAGCCAGATTATACTTATTTATTATTATTTATGTCAGATCTATTCAACGTACGTGGAGATCGTCGATGTCAGCGTTTGTACAATCTCAGTTAAGCAACTCTCTTACACACTTCACTTGGGTTCCTATGTTCCTATAATTGGAAGTATTATGTTATAAAGATAGCTGATAGCTGAGGGTCTGCAAGTGGCGTAAGAAAATCGCTGACCGTCTGACATGTCCAGGTGTTTTGAACGAGTTTTGACCAATTTCTTGTATTTATTTATTATAAACTACTGTACTTTAAATATTTTTAATATTTTGTACAGCCTTTCTTTGTAAAAAAAGTAAAATATATATTTATTTATTTACTGTTGCTTCATACACAGTTCCGT
The DNA here is from genome assembly GCA_013421005.1 of Heliconius erato x Heliconius himera. Classification (NCBI taxonomy): domain Eukaryota; kingdom Metazoa; phylum Arthropoda; class Insecta; order Lepidoptera; family Nymphalidae; genus Heliconius; species Heliconius erato x Heliconius himera. Next base: position 16,301 of record JAATLQ010033473.1, on the reverse strand, counting down.
TACCAGTTGATATTGAAAAAAGAAAGCGCGTTAGGCAAATTGTTTGTTCGAGGTGTAATTTAATTAGATATATTTTAGTTTGACCCCACTCGCAACGGAAGTGCGTCTGACTGGCGACGTAACATAACAATACAGTCTTAACATTTAAATATTTATTATCTATAAATTCGGAATGCATCTTGAAGTCATGGAGCTTTAGAATATAATAAAATCAACACACAATAAAATCGAATAAAATGTACTTTTTGTTTCTTATTAACAGCCTCTCGGTGCAACTACCAACTACGACATAAAGTAACTAACCGATATATCTCTACCTTATATATGTATGTATGTAGGAATGCGACGCGTCACGACGTGGGGATGTCGAGGCAGTCTTTGTTTATAGTTAATTATTTGGTAACAGTGTCTCCTGGCGCTGTGTACCAGTGCTGGTACTGGTACTGGTACTGGTGCACAGTGCCAGTCCTCAGAACGCGCACAGAATCGTCTACAAAATAATTAATATAGTAATCGACGTCGGCCCTCTTTGGTCAACTAGCGCTGGCGACTAACGTAAGCTTACACGAGTGAGATTCTTATTATGATTATTGAGATGTATTATGTGTGCGCGGCGCTCAGCTGCCCAGCGACACCACTGTGGGGCGGTCGAGGCGCTCCTGGGGCTCCGCGCGCCGGAACTCTGTGTCTCCGCAGTAGGGCTGGTGGTGCGCGTGCCCCCCGTGGCCCCCGTGTGCCCCGTGCCCCCCGTGCGCGCCGTGCCCCCCGTGCGCGCCCTGCAGGTGGCCCTGCGCGTGCGCGTGCGCCGGCGGGGGCTCCTCCAGCTTCACGCCGTGCTGCTGCACGTAGAACCCCAGCGTCAGGGGGGAGTTGGCGCCCGCGTTCACGCCGCTACTTTCTACTGAAAATTTTAGTCTACATTTAAAGTATCACTTGTAACATACCTACTTAATCAATGATATTTTATGACGACCAATCAAAGTTAATTTATATAACAGATACTAGCTGTAGCGACGCGCTCAGTCGCTACGCCACCAACTACAATAAATTTGAAGGACATACATTACACAAATGTTCAATTAATTTAGAGTATTTTTTTTCATTTTCTTCTGTTCGAAAAAAAAATGGTCGTACCAACTCAAAAACTTTCGTGGTCTCGAGTACGACAAATTTGCTAAAGATCAACATTGACATGATCAAATGTATAGTTCACAGTTCTATAAAGTACATATAAACAAACATTATTTTTTATATATTAGAGATCTCTGTTCAACATAGTTAAATAGGAATAAATTATTTAGTAACATATCATGACTTTTATAATAATGACCAACAGATATTTTTAGGTGGATGTAACTTACATAGGTTCTCTATCTTGACGGAGGTGCCGCCGCCGACGGAGCTGGCGTGCAGCGCGTGACCCATGCTCTTGTTCAGACTCCTTTCGGCTTTGATGCTGCTCTTAGGTTTCCTCTTTCTCGTCTGAAATTACAACAATTTCGAAAATATAATAAACTGTTCACGGCATAACATTGCAGAGAATCGGTTGAATATATCAAAGTACGGTAGAAACAGCAATGGTGTCGAACCTGTATGGAGTCCTTCTTCATGGTGATGGGGCGGTTGACGTTGTGCAGCTTGTAGTAGAGGCCGCACGCGTTGCACACGGTCTCGCCGTGCGCGTTGCGGCGCCACAGCGACGTGGCCGTGGTCTGGCAGTTGGTGCACGACATGCCCGGCCGCTTCGTGCCCATCTGCGCACCGACATAAGCACCCATTTATATATATGCGGTTGGAGGGGTTTCAATCCAATTTACTATCATCTTTGCGATAACATACTTGCACTATAGTTATTAATAAATATTCGAACTATTCATATGAATTTTACTTAAGGGTTAAATATCTTATATCAGAATCGTATACCTTGTCTTTGATATTTATAACAAAAAATATTACTCTGATTAGTCTTTTTAGATTTGAAACTATTGAAATTATATATTTTATAAAAGAAATTGGATTGAAACCAAAATATGTTTCAAAAATGGAAAATGTTGTAAAATAATAATGTAAGTTCAAGCAATCTGTGCGTTTCGGAGTTTCGTACATTTTGATGGAATTAGATACGAATAAAATAATTAACATTTTACAGTTACATTTAATTTATATTATAATTCTGAAACTCCCAAAAACCCAGATGAGGTTAGTTAGCAAAACTTTTTGATAATGAAAATAGCATATAAGCAGAGCATTGTTAGTGTTGTGATGGATTTATTGTTAGTATGAGACGGGAGCGGTCGGGGACGGGAGTCGGGGGTTACTGTCTGAGATTCAGCTTCAAATCATTAAAAAATATATCAGAAGGAAAGAGACGACACTTTAATGTACAAAGTAGAAATATAACAACTGAATATTTAAGAACGGGAAAAGTATTAATCTGAATCGTTTATATAATAGGGATGGACAACGGGAGCGTTCAGGGAGGAGGTGGGGGCGGACGTACCCCTTTCTTCTGTTTGTAGTCGGGGGGAGTGGAGACGGCGAGCGCGGGCGCACAGAGCGGCGCGGAGGCGGGCAGGGCGTGCGGGACGCCGTTAAACAGGAAGCCCTTGTAGAAATCCGCGCCCGGCGGGGCCCCCTCTGCCACTGCAACAAGCGAGCACATGAGCGAGCGCTCGGGCGCGGACTCCAGGGCGGGGCGGGCGGGTTAGTGCGAGGGGCTCGTACGTGGCCGGGCGGCGCGGCGGCGGCGCGCGCACGTACCAGCCGCCGCGGCTGCTTGAGCGGCCGGTGCATGCCGTTCATCTTGCTGTAGAGGCCGCACGCGTTGCACAGGTAGTGGCCGGTGCCGTCGCGGCGCCACAGCGGCGTGTGGATCGCGCCGCAGTTCACGCACTCGCGCCCCTCCGTGAAAAACTCCGCCATCTCGACTACAACACACCACACGTCACGTCACCACACGTCACGTCGCCTCGCCCCGTCGCGTCCCGAGCGTGCTTACTTACGTCTAACCACTACTCTATATCGATCGCAAAACCTTCGAGCATAACTCGCGATCTCAACTTCGCGTCACGCGTGAGAACCTATTGTCACGCGCACGTTCACACTCGCTGTTTGTGTTATTAATTAACATTGTTTGAAGACGGACCACGGTGGTAGCGCCAGTGAGCCCGACCGGGGCTGGTGGGGGCCAGTGGGGCCCGACGACGGCCGCGCTCGCCCCGCGCCCCGCTCGTGGCTCGCGGAGGCGCGCGGCCGGCCTCGGTGGGTCACTGGCGCACACCGCCGCCGCGCCGTACTCCGGAGCGCGCCACACACGAGAATACGCCGTAGTTTCATGTTTCACTGTTACGAGCACGTTGAACCAGGCCTTACCTAGCGACCTACTGACGCTGCGCCTTGTTACACCTAGTACTACTAACAGTATATCACTTTATATAAAATAATATTTGTTATATGACAGACACATCATTACGTGTGGAGACATCACTACGGTGTATCGGCCAGATGCGTTTCATGAAAAATCGCTGAAATATGTTTCAAATAAAGTTTGGATTAATAGCGCTTTTGGCCAGATAACAGACAGACGGTGTCGTGTTGCGGCGCTCACAGCCGCCGTCGGCCCCTCGGTCCTCACGACCGCGGGAGGGCCATGTGCGGACTGCGGCTGATAATGATATTACTAAATAATCATTATTCATCATTTCATTTGAGTTTAAACGACTCGTTTACTTTTTTGTATGGAACTCGAATTAAGGTTAACGATTATTTGAAAGGTTTGTTTCTTAATATAAATTATCGTAGTGGGTAGTTGAAGACATTCCCCTATCTAAAGTGCCTGGTGTATAATTGCCGTCGGTGGTCGGTGGTCGGTGGTCAGTGGCCGGTCGTCCGTGCGAGTGACGTCACCAGGTAAGCTCGTCGTAATGGTAATGGTGTTAATTGTTCTAAAACTAACTTGCTGCCGAGATAAGCGCGGGCCGCCGCGTGACGCAGCGCTACTACTGTGCACTGTGCACTATGCACCTCACTGACACACTCTTAAAAACTAAATAACAACATATATATTTTTATTTTTTTACATAGTTTTGATTAAATGTAACACGAAATAAATATTTAAGCAGTTAATAGAGAAATTATCGTTACAGTTTTAACAAATATCATTTAAAGCAACGTCAATACGATCAACTAATAAAGTGCGACCTAACGACCTACTTCATTTATTTACTTCCAAAGGTTGGGAATATGAATCATAGTTTTCTTTTGATTAATAAGTACGACTTATTGTTAGAAGTCATTTGTTTTTTGAATCAAAATCAAATCAGCCTCACGCTATATCTATAGCTACAGCAGGGTAGACAGAGGGAACCTAGTGTTAAGACACTCCGTTCCCCACTTTCTGCCGAATTGAAATTCAAGAAATGGAAATATAAATTTCAGTAAATATTTCATCTCCTCGAGTGGGGATCGAACCCACAACCAGTCGGTTGCCCCTGCGCCACGACTGGCCTTTGTTTTTTGAGTGTACATTTAATTAAATAAATCATATAAACAACATGTTTCTGTGTGACTGTGAGGATATCTAAATAGATAATAAAAGAATATCACTAAAGTCAACAATTGCTATTATTTATTTCTTTTTTTTACATTTCTTTCTGAGTGGGCACAGGCGTTTGTTTGACAACACAGTGTTTTTATGAGGTCCCCTGTGAGGCAGGCGGGGTGAGGCGGTGTGAGGCGGGGTGAGGCGGTGTGAGGCCGGACGCGCTGTTTGCGGGCGGCACGTGCCTTATCCGACGCCGTATATGGAATGCGATTTTAATGCGCTTAAAAGGAACGAGTTTATTTTGAAAGAGGACATCGTTTTTTGTCGGGACCTACGCAAACAGCGCGTCCGTGACACCTCGCCGGCACCGCGCGGCGCTCGACGGCGCGAGTATGTATGTGTATTACGTATGTACGGTAATTATGGTACACTTCGATATATGAATAAAAGCACCGTTATTATTTTTACGACATAAATTGACAACAACACTCGACTCCGAGCGCACAAGTGATTATTAAAACACTTGACTGCCGTAACCTTTCAAAGAAAACCTATTAATTATTTAATAGGCCACAAAACTGAAACGAGCCTCCCTCGAGGACGGACGACGGTTCAAGTGGGTGGAAAAAACTCCCCTTAGACAGTTATTTTAGACAATGAGCCTCCTTATCGGTCCGCGGAGATGAAACATCAATATATGAAAACTATATTTTTTATACCATTAAAAATATTAGTTTTGACAGCGTGTTATCGCGTGACCCCAACACAAAAACAATGTGTACACGTGTGCGTGTCGCCCGTTGTGTGCGTACAGTGTACGGACGTAGCGCACACACGCACACACGCGCAGGCGGCTGTGGTCGTTATCGCCGCCGTTATTTGTGTATACTGTATCGCCTATCGAGTATCTCTCACTAAATATAGATGGATCCGTGATACTTTACACTTGTCATTATTATACATATTTTATTTTAACTTCAACCATGATGTCTTGTATCACAGAAAAATATATAATTATATAATAATTTAAACGACATGCTATATTATATCTCAAACGATTAAAGGAAACGGAAAATATTCAAAGCAATTATTTAGAGAAATGTTTTCACTGGCCCGCGTGTTGACTGTAGTAGGTAACCTTGTACTTCCCGTCCACGTCGCAACATCTAATACAAATATCGAATTCAAAGTTTACTTTAACGTTATGTGAAATGTAGATTGATGACAAATCGGAAATCGATTCGACCAATCATTGTACAAATATATATATTGAATATTATATGAAAACTCACATAATATTCAATATATATATATTTGTACATGTCCTTTTTCATTTGTAATATTTTAACTTTGTTTAAATAGTATTAAAAAAATGATTTTTTAACTTGACTTATAACAAAAAAATATATTTTGCAACTACATAGTTAACACGTATATTGCACCTAAAAAATGTATAAATAGTAATGTTCTCCTCGAGTGACGTGTGTCGCTAAGCCTTGCCTTGAAATATTCCGTAAAGGCTGCGAAATGAACAAAGGAGGTCCGACCGCCGACAACAAGCGGTGAGTCACGTGCGCGTGCGCTCGTACCCGCTACCTACTCGTACGTACCCACTTGTTTACTCGAATTAGTGTCCACTGGACATTATGCTCGAAGATTTTGTTCTCATCTCATTAAAATATCAAAAATCTAAAAATACGAGTCAAAAAATTGTAAAAATATAAGAATACAAAAAATACACATATATTTTTATCTTGCACAACACTATCTAAGTTTAATAATATTGACAGTCATGTATTGTAATATTATACAGAAGGTTGTTTCTTTTGTTTCGATGAAATATTTTTGTGTTATAGTCCTTGTATCGAGTAAGGCTATAAGCTATATTGTAAGGCGTTAATCCTTTCGATGTAACCACTGTAGTCTGTACCTGCCAGAGTACACACAGCACTCAGAATCTGTCTCATCTCAACTCATTTGAGCACGCTTATACAAATTACAACAACAATAATGTACATTATATAGTAGTGTGTAGTGATAACGAGACTCACTGGCAGAGAGGCTGGCGGCGGCGGAGAGCTGCGGCCGCCGGCTTCCGTCCAAGCTCCATACTTCCTGGAAACCGACCAACGAGTTATTATTGAAACATTGATGATATAATTATTAAGTAAGCGATGTTAGTCTCTGTTCATTATTTATTAGCTATGGAAGTTATTATTTGATTGTACGCTACTGAAATTTAAACATTTTTGTAATTATAATCTTTTTGTTAACCTAACGTAGCAAAATGAACAGAAATTTTTAAAAGCAAATAAAAGAATAAATATCTACAATATTTAAGAGTGTCGTCACTTCCACTACCAAAAGAAAAACATAGCATCAACTTTTACAAAAATAGTTTCGTACCTTTATCTATACTAATCTAGTTGATCACTGATAGTGTTTTAGCACTAACTGTTTAGAATATACAAAACTACATGATGTGACAGTTGTAGGTACGACACTCCTGTTCTAACGATAAGGGTGTCAGATATTTGGACACATACTAGTGACTAATTCTGCAAGCTTTTCAAAATGGTTACAACTGGACTTATCTCTTATCGTTGTCGGTCAACTCCGGTTCTATTGTATTTACTTTTTAAAAGAAAGACCTATTTTTGTGCAATATTTCCACGAAATATGTAATAAATACAAGTCACACGGATACTTTAGAATAAAATTTTAGTCAACATTAAGATAACATTGTTACAGCAAAATACTGGAAATTTTATATAATGCCGAAAGAAATTTGCACAATTTTGAGCGAGCGACGTCGCTTAATGACGTGAACCGAATAGATATTGCTTGTAATATATACATTTCAATATGGATTATACGATTTGGAAAGCGCTCGTCAAGCGCCACTAAGCACGGCTGTTATCACCGCCGCCCGCGCCCGCCCCCCGCCCCCGCACCGACACCGCCCTCGGGCCTCGGGCGGGACCGTCGGTGATAAGACTCGATCACAAATTATATGGCAAATACTTAAAGTATTCATCATAACCTGCCTTTTTGACGTCAGTAATGGCATGATATCTTTAGTAATGTAGCTCAAATAATAAATTAAATAATATTCAAGTATAAAAAACTAATTCTAGGTTTATTAGCTCCCATCAAATACTAAAATAATTAACCCTAAGTCTAGGCGTTAGTCTTCTTGTATGAAATAATGAATTGATATTAGATATAAAGATTATAGATAGTCACATTAAACCATGTTGTTACTTACCGGATGTGTGTAGTTGGGAGTGAGTGTAGAGGTGCCATAGACGGCAGAGGGCCGCGAGGTGGTGGCGAAGGCGCCCCCGAAGCGCGCGCTGAAGGCGGGCAGGGCGCCGCCCCCCGTACCGCCGCCCTCGCCGGCCTCACCGCCCTCGGTGTACTCCTCGCCGAGCACCGCGCCCGTGCTGCCTGTGCCGTAGCTGGGAGACCCGCCTAGGAGACCAGGCATTATATGTCTTAGTTTGAGGTTAGCTAGTTGTCGAGCAGTTTCAAATGTTTTAGACCAACATAAATATTTTGTAATGTAGTCTTATGAGAAAAATCTAAGTACAACAAGAAGATTTGGCAAAAGTTCATTAAAAAAATTGAAATCAGCTTCATACTATATCTCGCACACAGCAGGGTAGGACGAGGGAACCTAGTGTTAAGACTCTCTTTTGCCCCGCCGAGTCGATGAAGAAATGAAAATATTAATAAATAATAAGTCATTCCTCCGAGTTAGGAACGAACCTACAACCGTGTTACAATCACCCTTCCACCTCATATTACTGATGAAATTTAGATGGCGTGCATTTACCCGCATTATTGCTCCATATCTGTGGCTGCGTGAGGTCAGCTCCGTTGCTGAAGTAGGGGGAGCCGGCGGCCGGGTAGGAGCAGCGCGTGTACACCGCACTGCCTCCCCCGCCTCCACCGCCTGCACCGCCGCCACTGTCACAATATACAAATTATTAGATACTTTTCATAATCGTTTATCTTTTACTCGTTTATCTTTAATATAAAAAGACATTTGTTGTGCACATTCTTTTCATTTTAGACAAGTTACTTGCTGGCTAGAACACAATATATTTCGAATTTATTCAAACTGCGATACTCAAATATTATGAACAAATGGAAATGCTGCGACGACATTACAAATTTACAATAAATAAAAAATTAAAATAAAAAGATTAATAAACAGTTTGTACAAATTTTGTTATATCTGATAGTACCTACACACACTAGGTATCGTGGGTTCCACTATATCGCACCTTTAGAATTATAGTGACCTAATCAAAAAAACCATGATTTTGAGTTTTTGTCAGAAATTGGCCTTGTTCTCCGCTATCCGCCGACCTTTGGAGGCGGAAAGCGGGGAACAACCAAGTGTCTTAATTTTAAGTTCTCTCTGCCTACCCTGCTGTGTACAGCGTCGTTTTAGGTCAATTTCTGACAAAACGTCACTATAATTCTAAAGGTGCGATATGATTTTACAGTTTACATTTAATGTTGACGTTCGTTTTACAAGAGATAATAAACACATTTAACACAGAAAGGTAAATAACTATAATCATATAAAGGTCATTTTTAAACATGGCTAATTTTAGTAAATTTTGATAAATTGTTAACACGCTTGAGATTCATAAAACTAATAATAATAGGTACTATTGTATATGTGATAAAAGGTTGTCAGTGAAACGATAGTCTAAAGAGACGAGGCAGGAAGTGATTGTAGTTTAAGCATTTTTGATCGAGCAACGCTTAATATCGCAAGCATTAACAGTTTTATTGCGAAGACCTCACACTGAGGAGTGGAATGTTCAAGTTACTACGATTAATCATATCATTAGGTGTACTCTTCTGAGGACGCTATTGTTTGATGTACTTTCAGAGCCATGTTCAACAACAGTAGTCGACGTACAGTAAGGACGTTACTCTCCTGATAGAGCTTAACGGTCAAGAAAAGTTTCTTTACCGACCGTTAGGCATGCACAAAGTGATAGACACTTTTGAGTTTTTTTGAGCTGAACAGTAAGATTTTAAATCACTATCCCAGGAGCTTATGCAGCAGTCAATTCTGGACTGACAAATAATGAAGTATACATGGCATTAAGTGAGGCTGATTGTCTAAGTAGTTTCATTATGTTTATGATCTACCAAACAAACTATGTCATCTTAATTAAATTAAATTAAATTAGCTTCACGCTGTATCCCGCACACAGCAGGGTAGGCAGAGGGAACCTAGTGTTAAGACACTCCGTTCCCCACTTTCTGCCGAATTCTGGAGGCATTGCGTGTTGAGTGGCAGAACTCAACGCCGTGCTTAACCTCGAACCAGAGCGAAGAAATGGAAATATAAATTTAAGTAAATATTTCATCTCCTCGAGTGGGGATCGAACCCACAACCAGTCGGTTTTGCAGTCACACCTCGTGCCCCTGCGCCACGACCGGCCTCGTCATCTTAATGTCTCGTCTTAATTGCCTTTAACTTCTACATAAAATAAAGACATAATAAACTACTAATATTATTATAGAGCGGTTTAAGTTTGAAATAGGTACAGAAGTCACAGACCAGAGTACGTAACGGAAACAATACTAATTCATCCAGCCAACTGTGGCGAGGCGATCAAAGTCAAGCACCGGTAGTGCCGAGGTAGGTTGTGTTACATGCGGCGTGCCTCACAATATAATACATACACATTTCATATCAATTACAATTGATAAACACTTAAATCTTTAATAAGTTTAACAATACTGTTTGCAAACAAAACTGTTATTAGCTTTTTAGTCTATTTCTCAAGCTCTCTCAGTTTTTTAAGCTTCGAGGTATCAGCTAATCTAGTCTAATCTAGCTTCACGCTGTATCCCTAGCGGGGTAGTCAGAGAGAGCGAGGTATTAGCGAATGAACGAAATCGGAAACTTATGTAAATACTACTCATAAGCTCACAACTGCTAAGTTATTTTCCATAATTCCTTCAGCCCGTGTGTGTTGCGAGCCGCACTAGTTGACGTGACATACTCGTGCAAGTAGGCGCGTCTAATGGCTCGGAACGTCTCGGAAGTAGTATGTGTTATCGAGCCCTCTCCGGCCCCTCCAGGCCCCCCAGGCCCCTCCCGGCGCCCTCACTGTGTCCTCACTGCGCCCTCGGCCCGCTTGCATTCATTTACATGCGCTAGCGGCAACTCCTCATTGCGGTCTACATGCTTTTACGACATCAGCAAGTTTACTATTAAATGTTGCCGTACAAGTTTAAAACTGTTTTTCGTAACATATTTTTCGACATAGAGGAACAAGTTTTCTCTTAATATATAATTTATAAAACTTTACTATATTGTTATTATTTAAGTTAACAGAGGTACCGTTATCTTTCGTTTTCGGATCCCGTTCCCGTTTTTGGAATTAGATAGGTCCCTATTCTATAATGTGCCAATAGTATCTATTTATAATATTTATTAGTTGGTCAGTGGCACCTAATAACTGATACTGAAGATACAAAAGCATTTTCGTGTTTACAAAAAAATCTAAATCGAATTCATACACATCACAATACACTCAACACGACGACACACAACACGCTATACAACATTTCAAATACGTATTATATTATATTAATGAAATATAAACAAAAGCGAAACTAAGCAACAGTCCTCGTCATTTAGTCTCGGTGCGGCGTAGAGGCGGCCGCGCGTCCACCACGTACGTACAAGCACAAGGCGGCAACTCGAGCCTCGAACCCGGATGTACCTCCTCATGTTATGTAAACATTTTGCGACAATACTCACTCCTGTCTAGTTCCTTACAAATAGACGTTGTTTATATTATTGTTTTAATATGGAGATGACGAGTCATCTGTAATTGTTACAAACCTACCTATTTCAATTAGAATTGTAAGCAGAGCTGTATTAAAACTTCATTTATAATTTGATTAGTCTATACTCTTGCATTTTGAAATCACCAGTAAGTACCATGCGTGGCGGTACTTATTGTAAAAAGCAATTTTGCCAAGAGAAAGTTGTAAGTTTCCAATGACATGACACCCACGTGCGTAATTGGAAAATAAACGAGAAGCCCGCATATTACGAGCACTCTTGTACGTTACTTGGATAGGTACCAGACAGGAAGTGGTACCGTAGAGCGTATTGCACCTAGCCCGCTGGGTCCCGCCGGTCCCGCTGCGCCGCACGTGCGCGCACGCGGGCGGGACACGCGGGCGGGACACGCGAGCCACTTCCTCAACACGCTCGCTAATTAGCCGCCACATGTGGTCACCAGGACACCGTGACTGCGCGTTACCCGAACTGCCACAACATTACCACCCACAGCCCACATCGTCTCGCAGAACTCAACTCTTTAGGGAATCGCAATTACATCGAGTTGGTACATTAGAGGCGGAAGTCCCGCCGCGGTCGTATAGCAACAAAGAAACGTAGCTCCGACATCGACTCGGTCAACAAGTCGCGTCGTATTTGCGCATCATCGACGTCCTGCGACCCGCAACCCGCAACCCGCGACCCGCAACCCGCAACCCGCAACCCGCACGGCCGCACCGGAACGTTAAGAGCCTATACAAACACCTCATTTCGAGACACTTAACTCGTCACTCGACGCTCACAAAAAATAGTACAAATTTAGAAACGATCCAAAGAGCCCTTAAAACGTGTAAAATAGCGCGTTAGTTTATAAAAAGTGAGGAGGATCGTGCAAACAAGCGAGCGCCTCACCTGCCTCACCTGCCCGACCTGCCTGACCTGCCTGCGCCGCCTCTAGGCTATTTCCTAGATGTAACCGGATGTTCTACAAATGTAAATCGGTCCTTATTAGAAGATAATAATATTAATATTATAAGTTTTAGTTCGTAATGAGCAGTTCCCGTCCCGTCACTCTCAATATTTGGCGTCACTTCATTCCTAATTCTATTTGCTCCACGACGTAATTAAGTTGTTTACACAATAATATTTGATTTTTCCTGTTTAACTCCAAAGTACAAAGCTGCCTATTGTTTTAATTACAGGAAAATACCGACGACTAATGATGTGCACTGCTCAACAACCTACGAGTACGGGCTGGTCCCAATAAGTCTACCATATATTGTTTACCTCGTTGTTCGCTTGTGAATACTTACAATATTTATTAATTCTCTGTGGTGTCTTTTTTTTGTTTATAAATTGATTTGTTCACCACATAAATTAAGAAATGCGCCAGCGTATTCAGCCAAGTTAAAAGACTGGAAAGGCGCAATGTGTATTTTACACGAAACATTTGAGCCTTTGTAACAATTGTTAAGACATTTGGCGTTTGTTAAGATCCCGTAGCTTGTATAAAATATCAACAATTTAACTCAAAAAGTTATTGATATATTAACGTTTAAAAACCGACATTTAGGGATGCCCGATGTTAGAAAAACATCGATGTTGACATTGATGTCAACATCGAAGCTGTAACATCGATGTTCGATAAAATTCGAAAGAACAACATCGATGTTGTCTAACATCGATGTTGTTAGCTATCATCGATGTTAGCTAACATCGATTATAGGTAACATCGATGTTAGCTAACATTTAACGATGTTAGCTAACATCGATGTTTGTTTTTTTTGTTCTCTTTTTTTTTGTCTTTAAATTTTTTATAAATTGGTAAACTTTAACTTAGAATAATTTTAAAATGAGTGAAATTAACAAAAAAATATTTTAGACTTCTTTATATATCGTTTAATTGCCTACAAGAATATATATTGGCTTTTACATCGATAATATTAGTTTAATCGCAACAAAGTTTCAAATGAAAAACACAAAATTCTCCTTGTTATTTATATGGGAAATCGAAAATCGCGATGAGGCACCCCTTAATATAAAAATTAGGAGCTGCACTTTTAGCATACGTATTTTTTTGGAGTCCAGAACAATATTTTTACTATAATTAAAAAATATTTTTTTTGGCCCACCTTAATAGATAGCATAACCTAAAAATAATAAAGTAGATAAGCATGCTAGACCAAGTTTGCAATAAATTGTTAATAAAGTGTATATTATGTAGTTACTTACATGTTGCTAATACAAATTTTAGTCATTAGTGGATAAACGATAAAACGACACACACTTCACTCATAAACAGCTACGAACTACGAACTTTGTAGTTACTAGTCTAGTCTGTGGTGTGTGCAGTACTGTCAACCGAAAGACAAAGGATTTTTCCCGTATTTGGTTGAGTTCAGAAAATAATGTGGAACACATTATCGAAGTACTGACTTCGATGTTACGATGTTTTCATTAATACAACATCGATGTTACGATGTTTTCATTAATGCAACATCGATGTTACGATGTTTTTATTAATGCAACATCGATGTTAAAACATCGATATTTTATCTTCTAACATCGATGATCATCGAAAATCGATGATCATCGGGCATCCCTACCGACATTTTTGTGACTGACTCAATCACTCATCCAAAACATAACCCACTTCTAAGTTACCTAGAAACTTGATATTTAGTACCGAAATAGACGGCAGATTTTTATTAGACTATTATACAAATATACAGGAAGAATCTGAATACTATTTTTTATTAATTATTATAAAGAAAGTAAAAAAAGTTAAGGATGAAAGTTGGATCAAAGAATATAGGAAAATAAAACGATTATGAAAATAAAAAAATGAAAAACTGAAAGAATTTCTTACATAATCCCATCAAAAACATAAATGAGAAATTACAGAAAAGTTAAATGTAAAGTAATGCGTCGTTCTCGACTCGTCCACCGACAAAAGAATGGAAGATATATTATTAGTGCCGAGATGTTCATTTGAGATAAAATGCAGGCTGTAAATTTGACTTAGCTATTTTCTAACACCAGGCACCGAACCCAATATCAAGTCCCGTAAATTATTTGTCATCCAAAAGAGTGACAGTGACAGTGTACAACAGCGTGACAAGCGGCTGCAGCGTTACATTACATTTGTTTACATTTACAGATCAAGGGCGTGTGATAAAAATGCGCAAAGTTTTAGTTCTCACGTGAGACGTGTGTAGGTACAGCGCCGGCGAGGATGCGTAGGCGCATCTCTGACGCGTATACATACATATATATAGCATGTACATACATGTACATTGTAATGTAACTTGCCACCAGTTAAATATACGAGTATGTACGTACTAACTACACTAGGCATACATCTATCTATATTCAATATACTGGTAATAAAGCTCAAAGGTTTGTTTAGTTAGTCAACGCTCTTATCTCGGCAACTACTAGTCCGAGTTGAAAAAATATTTTTGTGTTAGTTTATAGTATAATACTACTAAACTAAGACTATGAAGTTATTTAAGCCTTAGACATAATGATATTCTAGTTAATCGTTTCAAAATAAACTAAACTAAACTAGCTTCACGCTATATCGCTAGTGGGGTAGTCACAGAGAACAGTTACGGTCTAATTTTTTAATTTAATTATAATTAATAATCCTTTGTACAAAATGGTCGAGGGAATAACGGTATTCATTTTCTTCATCCATTTTTAATTTTTGCAAGACAATAAAGGTTAATTTTTCCCTTGGCCCTATAAAAATAAATAAATCAGCATCACGCTGTATCCCGCATATAGCTCACACTCACAGTAGTCAGAGGAAACTCAATGCTACGACAATTCCTGCCCTACTTTCCATCGGATTTTTAGTCACTGCATGTTAAGTGGCGGAACTCAACGCCAGGGTTATTGCTTTGGTGCGAAGCGAATAAATGTATAAATAATAATTCGTTCCCCCGAGCGGGGACCGAATCTACAACCACACCCTTGAGCCCCGGTTCCACGACGACCTTAAAAATAAAGATCCAAAAAACATTTAAATAACATAAACCGAAGTAGGCATTAGAAAAACTTTAGAATTAAGAGATAGATTTATGGATATTGTGTTAGTACACAAGGCTTCCATGTACTGGTATGATATTTTAGTATCTACTTGTTCTAAAAATGTTAATTATTTCCATCATTTAAGTTTAATATGAACCAAACCATACAAACAATTCATTTCAAATAAATAATAAGCTTTTACTAGTCGGTATTTTGCTATTCTCATGAGAACTAAGCAACTGTAACAAATCATATTTTTAATTTGTGGTTAATGCGGTAAACGCTGTTTAACAATAGGCTCTGTACATACACATAGTACATACATGCTACTCCCCCTCACTCCCCTACTCCCCCCGCGAGGCGCTTTGCTTCGTAAACAATCGGTTCGTTTTTATACTCTTCCGTTGTTTCTAAATGAAAAACCTCCACCTCGAGGCGACCCTCGCCGCACCGTCCTACACTCGTATATTTGCACAGGGTGTTCTCGACCCGCCCGCGTTTGCTCAACTACTTAGCGCATTTGCTATAAATTAATCTTCAGATCGTCAAATACCTTTTGTTTGACTTTGAACAAAAAGTGGGTCGTTATAGGTAAATATTGTAACGATCCATACCAGAACTAAACTGTGTTGGTAAATAATATAATTAATTAAAAAAAAAAAAACATTTATAAAAAAAAATATTATAAATATAATTTATATTATTTAATTATAGCTTAAGATAAATACAATCTTATAAATAATAGTTCAGTTATTTAATTACGCGTTCCATTCACAAGTACTATTGAAGTGACGTAATATACCGTAGGTAAAATACTCAGATATAAAATATATTTATTAAAAATAATTTAATAATTATAATGAAACGCTATGTATTATAATTTAAAATAAA
>JAATLQ010033472.1:0-18002 GCA_013421005.1 Heliconius erato x Heliconius himera | reverse complement strand
ACGGAGGTAACGACAAAACGCATTGTGGAATATAATTTAAAGATGGCTTTGAAAGATAGGAACGCAGCGGTCACCTCTTCCACCATAGCGGTCATGCCATCACCCTTATCCTAGTGCAAAATTCCTCACATCTCACATCAAATCAATTATCAATTATTATAAAATTTTAGCATGTACTTATTTATAGTTATGTAATTTAATATATATTGTAATGTGAAAAATTGTTAAATATACATATACAGACATTCGCTTAACCTTAGATCTAAGTAAAATTTTGTAAAATAATGTAAAGTTAAAAATATAATTTTCCTATTATAGGTATTAATTGTATGTAAACGATAATGTAATTAATATATATGATAAGGAAATTAATACATTTAAAAAGGGTACGGACCAAGTGTCTGTAGTGTTAAGAAATATATATATATAAATGAAAGCTAGAAAAAGTCTAGAAAAGCTTAAATTTTTGCTTAACATCTATAAAATAAATTTCTAAATAGTTAGCTTTAAAACTTTTAAAACCTTGTAAAGCGCATAGAATACTGAGAAGCATTTTATTCCAGTCGGCCTTCGTGCTTCACCAGTTTATAGCACCTGGCTAAAGTTTTAAAGGTACGAACACTTTGTTAACTTCAATTGTTTCCTTATTCAACTTGAAAATTTAATAAAGTAAGCGATTTACGTTTAGAGCAAATGTTTTAGATGATATTGCTACAAACAAATTTTTGCACCTTGAGAAAAATTCTACCCAACTATAAATAAAAAAAAAACTTCGCGTTTTTATCGCATTGCATAGTAGGCAGAGAGTTAACCGTTCTTCACTTTAAATTTTAAATTTAAATATAATTATTTAACCAAGCGGAAATCAAACCCACATACATTTATACAAAACAATACATAGCACAATTACAGATTTTTGCTGTCTCATACTTTATCCCTTATAACAGAGTATGTAGAAAGAAACATAACAATGGCATTCTCTTTTTTAGATTAATTAAGATCGGTAAAAATTATTGATAAAACAAACTAAATTTAATATTAATCGGAACACCTAAGTCGATACTAGTATTTTGTTAAATAATCTTTCGTCAGCTTTTCCTATAAGCTCTTTTCTTTTATTAAATAAAATTTTAATTGCAATTTTAAAAGTGTTATTATAAAAATTTGAAAACTGCTTCCCTTTTTTCTCTAAACATAATATGGATGCTTTTCATAAGAAAAATACACGTATTAGCTGCAGCAGGTTTCTTACAGTGCCTTCTTGCCTTTATTTCTTCAGGTAATAGGGGAGATTTAACTTTACGACACTATCTTGCCAGTTCTAGCAATTACATTTATTTTAAATTAAACTTATCTTGGAACAAGAATGTGAGCAACATTTTAAAATGTTTGCCTTATCAAGTTTAAATATATAACTTACATATAATTGAGGTCGTCGTGGCGTACGGGCACAAGGATATGTCTGTAACGCGACGATTGTGGGTTCTTTTCCCACACGGAGGAATGAATTATTATTTCTTAAAATTTTCAGTTTTTCGCTCTGGCATCAAGGTAAGGCCCGGCGTTTAGCTCTGCCACTCAACACGCAATGCCTCGAAAAATTCGCCGGAAAGTTGAGCATGTAGTGTCGTAACACTAGGTTTCCTCCCAGTAAAACTTGCCGCTGTATGTAGGATACAGAGTGAAGCTTTACTTATAATTCGTACATTTGTGTATTATATAAAAATTATATGGAAGCGTAGAGTACGAATTTATAGTAAGGCAGTGAGTTCTATCACACTTTCAGGAAATGTTCTCGGCGTGGAACTCTGAAATTAAACAGGCTTTCTCCTAATTATAGGCGAAAAAGGCTAGGTAAATCAATAAAAAAAAACATGAGAATACAAAAAAAAAATATGCTTTACAACTATTTAATTAGATTATTTTATAATCTGGTTATCAACTAAACTTGAAAGCAAATTAACTTCGTTATGTACATGTAAGTTTTTAGGAAAGATAGGATTTTTTCACAGCGTACATTATAATCTATTACGTATTTACTCGAAAATATTATTAAAACATAAGCCTATACAATAGCCTTATACAAAATCATATTTATGTTTTAAATTTATTAAATTCATTTTAGCATTTTTAAATTGATTCCAAATAGTTACCAGTCCAACAAAAGTGGAGGTCGTGCCAAAAAGCACTTAGAATTTTTCCGTAAAACATATTGCGCTATAGACATATAGAATTATTTTCTCGCAAAGTTATCGGTCGAATTGGATTTGTTCTCAGAACAAAGCGAGTTTCCACATTTTCTGTAATTTACTGCCACATTTCATTTGAACACTACTCGCAGTAGAGGAAGGATTATTTGTTCAAGAAACACGCAGCCACCGTACCTAGTTATTTTCACATAAAAATGAAATCTACAACGAGATATCGGAGTATACTTTTAACATTGAAAATCTTTTGATATTGTATTTTATTAAGAAGTTATCTACTGGCTTGATGTCGGTATGTTGGATACTCTCGATATTAGATTTTATTTTCTTATTTTTGGACTTACTACTCGTGATTGAAATTGCCGAAATATTATTTTTGATTTAGAAATAAATATAGGCAAAATATTGGTAACACTTATATTTTTAAATTTTATTTTCTTTGCACTTTACGCTGACTTTTAGGTGCCAATCCCTTTTGTTGTATTAGTTCATAAATATTGATAAATTGCTTTAAAACCCACTTTGATACATGAAAAAGTAAATATTAAAACAATGCCAATTTCAACGAAATTCAACAAAAATGTAAATACGATAAGTAAGTCAGTAAAGTTTTACGAAAATCAAGAACTATGAGTGTATTCAAGAAAAAATTTGTCATTGAAAAATTACCTAGGAACTGTAACAGAGTAGGTCCTTACCTTTTCAAATCCCCAAAAGGGTTTATTGTGAACGATAACAACTGTCATTGGAAATCCAAGCCGTGTTACAGAAGTATAACAATGCAAGTCCTTATGTGAACTGTCGATTGATATCGGCATGTTACAATGTAAAAGAGGTTTCTAGCCCTCGACTTGATTTCTTAATATAAATCACACTAGATTGCTAGTACTTGATCAAATAAAAATAACTAGAAGTTATGTTTAGAGGTAACGTCAATGTAGCAGTAGGTGGGTTAAATTAAAACGTTATTAAATAAATTTCATTATTTTATTGCCTTCTTCGATAAATGGACCATCAAACATATTTTTCAGCTTAAACCAACAGTTTCTAAGATTAGCGTATTCAAGCAAATAACATTTTTTAGCTTTATCATATTACTTTCCACTGTGATAATTAAAAAAAAGTTATTTGCACTCTTCGAATATACTATCATGACATTTAATAATACAATTGATACCTTTAAAGCTAATTCAATAATTTCAAAAAAAAGTATATCATATTTTGAACTTGATATTAATACTAATTAATATGTCTTTTGAGGCCGATCGTGGCGCAGCGGCACGAGGTGTGACTGCAAAACCGACTGGTTGTGGGTTCGATCCCCACTCGAGGAGATGAAATATTTACTTAAATTTATATTTCCATTTCTTCGCTCTGGTGTCGAGGTTAAGCGCGGCGTTGAGTTCTGCCACTCAACGCGCAATGCCTCCAGAATTCGGCAGAAAGTGGGGAACGGAGTGTCTTAACACTAGGTTCCCTCTGCCTACCCTGCTGTGTGCGGGATACAGCGTGAAGCTAATTTTATTTATTTATTTTTAATATGTCTTTAATTAATATCTCATTCAAAGTGCGGTGTTGAGTTCGGCCGCTCAGTACACAATGTCTGAAAAATTGTACCAAAATTGAGAAACTTGAGGCCAGTCGTGGCGCAGCTGCACAAAGTATGACTGTAAAACCGGCTGGTTGTGGGCTCGATTTCTACTCGAGGAGATGAAATATTTACTTAAATTTTTATTTCCATTTTTTTCGCTATGGTGTCGAGGCCAAGTGCGGCGCAGGGGCACTGGCATTTCACTGTGAACGTGACATATTACAGGTTCGACTCACTCGAGAAAATTCAATATTTAATATTTGCATTTCTTCGTTCTGTTTTACAGGTAAAGCGAGGCGTTGAGTTCTGCCACTCACACAATATCTACAGCATTTGGCGGGAAGCGGGAAGCGGAATGTCTTAATAGTAGGGTCCTTCTGCCTACCCTGCTACATGAATACAGCGTGAAGGTGAAAGAAGGAAAAAAAAAACAAATGTAGGTGTTTAATATTTTTGTGATATATTTTTTTTACTCATTTAGACGTAGCTTTATGTATTAGTTCATATTTTTTTTGGTAAATATAATTTTTACCTTTAAGTACAATATACGTAATATTCTAATAATTATTATTATAATTATCACCCTTACAAAAATAAGGTAGAATTTCAGTAATAAGCTACAAAATTTTGTATATACAATTCAGAACACAAGATACAAGCTCGTACGAGTGTGTGTACATTAGTAGACGTCGGAACTCTTACGGTAAACGGAGATGAATAAAACAAAACGAACACTTGACAGCTTATTTTGTATAAGTCTCTTAGGATTTTTGATATATTACAAGATATTGCAATCACGATGGGAAATCGACTTTTACTTTGTGACTAACGAAAAATACTGGACGATTTTCTCTATTCGACACTACTATATAATGGCAAATATGTGTCAAAGATACCCTTTATATCATGATAATATTTCTAACTCCTGACTCGAGTAGGTTATGTGAGACTCATGGACTGGCAGATGTAGGCCGTCTATAATACCCACTAAAATCCCACAATGCTTCTCCACATTCGCCATTGTCCGGGGCTTCGAGTGTCAAAGGACTTTTCCGTAAGCTTTAGCGGCTGGTAGTAGCCATTCATAGTAGTAGTATCCAGTAGTAGAGGAAATTTTTCTTACAAGTGCAGAAACACGTCGTCGTCGTATTTATTTGTTTTCTCTTGTTTGGCCCTTCTTAAGCGATCATTTTAAATACCGTCACAACTAAAGCGATGAACAAATATCATCATAATAATTTCTAATAATATACATTTTATTATTAAACATAACATTCACTGATAAAATTCATAGGCAGTTACGTTAGCTACAGCCAGAAGATAAAAAAAAACGAAAACTATATTAAAATAATTACATTTAAACTTATTACTATGAGTGAAAGTATGACCTACTCCATGTAAGTTTTAACAATTAATGATTTAGAAAATACAACAAAATATTTAATTCACAAATTGCAATTATTCATTCCCACGCTGATGCTGTCAACACTCAACAACGTTCACATTAAAGGAATTCCTACAACAGCGATCTTCTTGGAAAATATATATGTAACTAACTTCAAAACTTTCAAAACTAACCGAACAAGTTGTATGAGACGGTTCCCTTGAAAAATATCCCTGACTAAAGATGAATCGACGATCGAGGAAACTTCAAATCTCGAAATCGATACACCTACATTGAGCCCGAGTTTAAGGCGATATAATTCATTGTTAAATTTTAAAATAGTTTTACTTACGCCCTTCTTTTAGTTATAAAAGTGACGATTGGAAAAAACATAGGTACAAAAATATATTTAACTCTATAAGTATATAATATGTGAAACAAAAACTTTTCAACCCTTTTCAACCGACTTCCGTAAGGAGGAGTATATCAATTCGAGTGTTTTTT
Source organism: Heliconius erato x Heliconius himera (assembly GCA_013421005.1). Lineage (NCBI taxonomy): Eukaryota > Metazoa > Arthropoda > Insecta > Lepidoptera > Nymphalidae > Heliconius > Heliconius erato x Heliconius himera. Next base: position 12,316 of record JAATLQ010033472.1, on the reverse strand, counting down.
TTTATGTTTGTTACCTCAGAACTTTTGACTGGGTTAACTTATTTTGATGATTCTTTTTATTTGCAATCCCGTGTTTTCCCATTTTAATTAATTTATTTCTAACAAGGTCTCCATTTGAAAATGATATATTTTGCATTAAGCATGTCACGCTAAATGATTTCGATGATTTTTTTATTGGAAAGGATACACTTCAAGGAAAGTTTGATGAGAGTTTGGTTAGGTTCTAATTATGAAATCCGGTGATAGTCGATTTTATTTTTGTAAAAAAATTTTTACGAAAATTATGTGGATGGAAGAGTATGAAATTTGATAACAGTTACAATTTCTTTCGATTGTTTATATTTTTTTAAAATGCATTTAAAATATTTTAAGCTATTAAAATAACCACCACAATATACCACACAAATATACTACACACTACGATATGTTTTACAATGCACATTTTTATATAAAGTTGCACGTTCCTATACCAACCTGCTATTGTGCGCGTCAATAGGTTCTCTAGTACATATAATATAACAAGGAAAATGAAGATTTATACAAAATACAATGTCTTCAGTTGAATTGGTTAGATTGAAATTCTTGGTTGAATTATTACGGAACGTTCCCCTCTTGGAAAACGTATCCGAGAGCTTTTAATCAAGCAATAATTTTGATATCTTCGGCTTAAATTTTGTAGATGTTTTTTTTGAGAATTGGCGACTTATAAGTTACTAGGTTATACTGTGGTTTCACCTGTACAGTCAAATGGAAATAACTAAGAGATGTGTTTTATACATAACAAATTCTAAAAGCCCAGTAACTCTGACGATAATACAGTGGGTTACATCAAAACGTTCACATGAAGGAATATGTGTGTCCCCAACTTTCCTCTATAAATGGACTACACAAAAATATGTTTGTCAAACTAAGTCAATAAGTATAAGCTACTCAAAGAATGTAATAGCAAAGAATAGAATAGAAATAGAAGACTATATAATACTTTGTATAGATAATACGTACTTGTATACACTTTAAGGCCAGTCGTGGCGTAGGGGCACAAAGTGTGACTGTAAACACTACTGGTTGTGGGTTCGATCCCCACACTAGTTAATGAAATATTTATTTAAATTTCTATTATTCTATTCTAGAATTCGGCGAAATCTGGGGAACAAAGTGTCAACACTAGATTTCCTCTGTCTACCACGCTGTGTGTGGGATACAGCGTGAAGCTGTTTTAAGAAATATATATATATATATATATATATATATATATATATATATATATATATATATATATATTAATTATTTCAATTTAGTTAAATAAACGATAGATAATAAGGAGGCCAGTCGTGGCGCAGGGGCACAAAGTGTAACTGTAAATCGACGGGTTGTGGGTTCGATCCCCACTCGAGGAGATAAAATATTTACCTAAATTTGTATTTTTATTTCTTCCCTCTGGTGTCAAGACAAAGCGCGGCGTTGAGTTCTTCCACTCAACATGCAATGCCTCCAGAATTCGGCAGAAAATGGGGAATGGAGTGTCTTAACACTAGGTTCTTTCTGCTTACCCTGTTTGTGCAGGGCACAGCGTTAATCAGCTTATTTATATATTTTAGTTAAATAAAATGAGACCTTCACTAGTTAAAAACACCATATCATTGTAGTACAGCATCATACCAGTCAAAAGCATGGCCACATATTGGTCATGCTTTTGACTCGTATGATGCTCTACTACAATTTTATAAATTATAATAGGATATGTTTAAACATTTTTAAAGTGTTATTCAACACTTAGAAAAGAAAAATACATACCCTACCCTAACCGACCAGGTCAGTTTCCAGGAAATGCGGGTTCGAGTCCCGCTATATTAAAATTTTTATACGTTTTCTAAAGAAGTATTTATAATAGGATATTTGTTTACCTTTTTTATCATGGAAATAAGTATATCCATAAAATACTTATATATATAAAACTAAAAAAAATTAAACTACTTTCACGCTGTATCCCTGGCAGGATAACCTGCTTCCCCTATTGCTTTCTCTGCTTACCTCTTTCGCCTCGTCCACTGTCCACCTCTTCATATCCTTCATGCCCTTCGTGTGGTTCTCATGCTTTTTACGTCATCTTAAAATATCAATCGATCTTATGAAGTCAAGGGGGAGATATCATTATTTTCATGCGCTTCATAAGTAACCAATATAATACCTTTTTTAATAAAAAAAATACAAGATATTTTCTTAAAGACAATGAAACAACTACGATTAATACCATAATATTTTTATTGTATAATTTAATCACTTCTATTGTATAAGACGAAGAGCACGTGCTTTATTCAGCCAATCAGAGCGTGAGACGTAGCTTCCGCACAGCACACGCTTTCCACTGAAACCAGTCCTGCCGTGAAGAACTCTGAAGTTGTCCATCACCATCACTGTGCCTTTAAATTAAAATAAAAGATTAGAATAAAAATATGCAGAGGTTAATCGTGCCTCAGGGCAAAAGTATGGCTATAAACGCGACATTTTGTGGGTTCGATTCCCAATTCCAATTCCAAAATCATTTTTAGCAACGAAAATCTTTACGGAAAAAGGTAATACTTGGAATGGAAAAAGGTAATACTTAGTTTCATTATTTGTAATGTTTTGAGTCTTAGAAATCAATGCAGTAACATAAAAAATTTAATTCTACATAAATTATATTTTACTTATATTTACGAATGTACGTACGTACTTAAGTAGAATGTTGAACATATCTGGTACATTCTTTTGTTTGTACATTTGTTCTCTGACGCATGCTCACCTGGTTTTAGTTTGAATTTCCATTGAAATTCTGGGTTTTCATAGTATCTTGACAAATTCCTCAAGGAACGATAGTATGCTCTACATTCTTCGCTGTTTGAGAATGCCATTGCCGAGCGATCGTATATATTAAACCTATATAAATAATAATAAGTATATAATCATATATATTTTTCTTTCCTAAGTGTGGAATAACACTTTAAAAATGTTTTAAAACAGTAGATATTTTCTTTGCTTGCACCGCTATAGGAAAAAAATGGGGGTAAAACAAGGAAACATGAATTAATATAAATACATTTGATACGGTTAAGGCGTTGTTAAGCTTATTTTATATAGGCTTAACAGCGCCATTAATTGAAGCCAGTCGTTGCGCAGGGACACAAAGTGTGACTGTTAACGCGTGTAAACTGGGTGTGGGTTCGATCCTCACTTTAGGAAATGAAATGTTTGTTTCAACTTATATTTTTATTTCTTCGCTCTAGTGTTGAGGCAAAGTGCGTTGTTAAGCGTTAGGTTCTGCCGCTCAACACGCAATTCCTCCAGAATTCAGTGGAAAGTGGGGAACGGAGTCTTAACACTAGGTTCCCTAACACAAAATTTATAGTGTCAAGGTACTGTTAGAATATATGGTAGCAGATTTAAATTCCAATTATGGTCTATAATATTATAAATGAAGCATGTTAGAAAATACATCTAATGATTGGTTTATTAGTCGGCTCAATATAACTAAATTCATAATAAGACCAAAACAATTCCATTAATCAGTAAAATATGCATATGTATTAATAATAGATTACTGCTATAATTTATATGAATCCATACGTATTTAATGCAAATTTAATATTATTAATTAAAATGTACCTTATTTGTATTAAATCATTCATTTTATCCAATCTTATAACAGGCGCCGAATATCTGAAGTGGTGATCATCTTCTAAATATTCCGCTTCTACATCGAAGTTAGTTAAAAATTCATAGTCCTCTGGGTGCTCCTCCCTCAATTTCGTCGCTCCGTAAAACCCATCTACCAATATTGTATCGCCACCCGATCCATTAACGTGTTCCAAGCAATGTAGTATTTGTAGTCTGTAATCAGTAATATTTTAAAATATATATTGTTTTCGTTTGCAGGGTAGGCAGAGATAATTTAGTGTTTAAGATACTCCGTTCTTTAATTTCCTCCCGAATTCAACATAATGTGTTTAGTGGCGGAACTCAATGCCGCACTTTCTCATACCAAAGCGGAGAAGTGAAAATAATTAATACCCCAGGTGGGAATCAAACCCACAATCATTGCAATCGTACGCTGTTTTACTGCGATACGGTGGTAGAAGCTGCTATTATATTATAGTTTGAGTGATAAAAAGAAACAAAGTTAGTAGGAGTTTAGAACCTGTTCGAAGTTATATTTATTTCAAATAAATATTTTATTTAAAATAAAATCATATTTAAAAATCATTCATAAGCACTAAAAGTTTTTTATCATTATTTATAGTTGTAGACACCTATATTTAAAGATTTGTGATATAATTATATGTACTGAACAAGGAGCCGACCGACGAGACGAGACAAGACAATTTCTTTGTTAAGATATTATGAGAAATATCGTGTTACTTAAAAAAAAAAGCTTAGTAAGAATTTATAAAAAATATGTAAGTAAATAAGTAAGACAGACGACAGTCTCAATTTACCAAATATATTTTTAGAAAGACAAAATATAACTTTCATTTTAGCGGTTAATCAAACAGCTGCGGTTGGAACCTACAACAATAATATTTATTTTGCCTCAACAAAGTGGAGATTTAATAACGAAATCGGTTATTTTTCAAAGACCATCCGCAGTTCGGTTTATAAGAACATCCTCTTTATTACGGAAACTGTTTCGGTCGTACAGAAATGCCACGAAATACTTAAATTTGTTGTTGAAATACAGTAATTATTCGGCTTCTATCTATAATAATTGGTTGATAATATTAGTAACAAACAAAGAACGAAATAATATTATTTGTTACAACTGATAGTGTTTACGTTTCAACGAAAGTTTCAAATCTATTGGTAAATTATAGCTATAATGTGCTGATTGATAGTTTTACATAATTTTTTGATATTTGAATCAAAACGCTTATTAAAAGTTTTAATAGTATGTAGAGAGTTTGTAACGTAGATACAAAATATATATATGAATATGCTTCGTAAATCAAAACGAATAGTGACAGTAGAGTAGAGTAGATTTAGAATAGATTTATTAGAGTATACAGATCAATGAAACACCTTGATACCGTGTACCTTTCCTTTTATAAAGAAAACAACATTTGAATACATCATTTCACAGAAATCCACTTAGTCTAGATTTACTCTTATTTTATACGTTTTATGAATAAATGATATCATCGTTAAGCTTATTTATAGTATTACAAAATAAACATAGTGGAAATTAATTATGCAAAGTATGAATTAAATAATAATAAATAATTTTATCAAGTAGGGATTGAACCGACAACCCTCACGTCACAGTCGCACCCTTGTGCTTCTGCACCATGCCTCATTTAGCAATATATTAGCAAATATTTTTTGGAACTTATATAAAAAACAAATCTTACCCGGCTGCCTCAGTGAAATAAGTGTTATCATTATGTACAGCTAAAGGTAAGTTAGTGTACGCCGTGTCCGCGTGGTCCTGCACTGTGGTGAACTCCCACATTCCTCCAAACATAGTATGTTGGACACCACCAAGAGCTTTGCATACAGCCTCAGTCGCTTCAACTGATGCTTCTACCTAGATTGAAAAAAAATATTAAAAATAAAATATTCAAATTATTATAATATTCAAGTTATTTTGGAATATTATGGAAAAATCTATGAATATTAAGAGCAAAAGTTTAAAAGACGTTTGTTTATGTTATATGGGCAATCTATTCAATGATAGAATTTGAATAATTTATATCATGTTTATTTAAAAAGATGATATTTTTTATAAACATAAATAGAATTAAGCATTGTCTTCCTTAGTAATTTTTTAACATTAAACTGTATCTCGCTTACAGGGTAGACCATCATCGCATGCAGGAAAAACCTAGTGTTAGACACTCCGCTCTCCACTTATCACTAATTTTTTGGGATATTACGTGTGTGGACTGGTATTATTTAACGCCGCGCTGTCTTGTTACTAGAGCGAGAAAATGAAAATAGTTTATCAGTAGGAATCGAACCGGTTAGACGGTATGTCGTTGTGACACAACGGATATATGTATAATATGTCTTCTAAAAAAAAACAAATATAAGAATTTTATCAAAACCAACTTTTAACAAAACAATGTTTGCCATCTAAAAAATGATCCTAGGGACATCTTTGGTATTTCTATTACCTTAATTCTTTAACAAATATCTTTAATTAATGAATTATAGGGGATCGTATCATGATTTTTTTTCTGGGCATTACAAAGTATGATTGGATACAAAATAAGCGTAAATATAAAAAATATAAATACAGCGAAATTATTACGTCATCATGTTTCATACATAAAAATCTTTGTTGAAATTATAAAATAATTACATTTTCAACAAGGGCAACACCATAATCAAGAAGGGACTGAAAAACCGCTTTAGCGCCGTCTACGGTGTTAAGAAATTTGTCCACTTTTATTTTAGTAATTCTGTTATTAACTTCGTCACCGCGCCATAACAACGGTCGCAGTCTTCGGCTTTCCTTCCAATTTTGGTAATTGAATTCTAACAAAAAATCAACTTTGTAAACTGATTCATGTTTGTCACTCCCTAAAAACAACCAGAAAACAACCTATTACTATATAAAGTAAATAGTATTATTCATTATGATTTAAGCGGTTAGTTAAAAATTTTATGTATCACACACCCATATATATATTTTAAACTAAATCAGACAAGACCAATGTGGAGCAGTGGAAAGATATCTGATTACAAACGCGATGGTTGAGAGTTCGATCCACCCTCACGGGGATTAATTATTTTCATTGCCGTAATTGGGGAATATTTATGTTTTATATCTATAGTATAAATGTTTCTAATTTAGCAGTGGACGAAATCGAATATAATATAAACTATCTCTCTATGATCTTTGAGAAATTACTTAAATATATATAAACTGATACTTACAAGTGATTTTGATTTGTCTGATGTCGTTCTCAACACTGCTGATGCTGGCCTCTGGAATGTCTATTAAATGATGTGCTCTTTGGAAAGTATTGGCATGGAAACATGTAGAACATCTGTACATTAAATTAAGATATTAAATATTTTTGTTATCACAATATATTCACTTAGTTCTATTTTTCCTATATATTTATATTCTAATCCTATTAATTTTACCTGCAATGATCTCTCAGCCAAACATCTTCAAATATTATCGATTCACCGCTATTAAATCTTACAGTTAAGGCTTTATCTTTTATCTCCACTAGCTCTATAGCTGAAAAAAATATTAATAATCATATTTAGTGAATCAAAATATTTTTCTTATAATATTTATTTAATATTTTTTTTAATCAAAGAATATGTGTATAAGTTCCATGATAATCAATTGAGTAGTTTAGGCGTGAAAGCGTAACAAACAAACTTACATTCATATTTATAATACCAGTATGATTATTATCAAAAATTTTGAACAACTTAATTTTACGAATCGTTCAATATTTTTTTGCAGTAATCTAAATTCAATGTGTAGTTACAAACCAATGAAACGTTGTAAATTAGAGCTTTCAATTGAAATATATACACATTATAAAGCTGCTCACGTACAATTTGGCAGTGTTTGAAAACAAGTCGACAACTTAGAGTGAATTAGAAGCAATTGTTCAACTGAAAATGTTTCCAAACGCTATCAAACGTAGGTACATGTATTAAAGAAGGCTGAGGTTTTATATATTTAAACTTTCAATCTGAATTTTAGATATTGTCTACTTATGGGCAATTAAGGATATTTTGTCTACCTGGGCGAGGAAATGGACATAATTAACTTCTTCGAATGCGATCGGATCCACAATCCTCATGTTTATATAATCAGAAAATATTAGAAGTTCAGATGGTGTCCCGTTGAATCACGATGATCCATAATATATAGAAAATTAATTTAAAGAGACTTTTTCAAATCAAATCAAATCAGCTTCGCGCTGTATCCAGCATACAGTAAGGTAGGCAGAGAAAACTTAGTGTTAAGGCACTCCGTTCGCCTCTTTCCGCCGATTTTTTTCAAGGCATTGCGTGTTGAGTGGCGGTGGTGTAAATAATTAATTTAATGTCATGTTACAGTCACACTCTTATGCCCCTGCGTCACGACGGTCTTTAGAGACTTTTTAATTTGTTATATTTTTATTTTAGGAGACAACATATGTCTCAATCAATCAATAAAAAAAAACTCACCTGCCATAGTTTACATTTATTTTAATAATATTCACACTTTCATTGTGACACATCTACTTTGCTTAATTATACAAAATCAACTGACTCCGGCAATAGTTATTGCTCTTATCTGGTTCGACCGGTCAAGTATATTATTTCTAAGTCAAGATATTATACAGATTGACGTAATTAGTTGAACTTTGGAATTTATGGCCTTTGTTGCCTCTGTCTATCCTGCTGTATGCGGGATACAGCGTGAAACTAAAAAAAACATTCTTATATGTAAAAAATGTATCGGGCTGGTTCTGACACAAGTAACAATTACAGTACAAATTATAATTAACAAGAAAAAGAAACTTGCAGTTCATTTTAACTTTATATAATACAATTATAATGAATGAAGATTACTGCACAGAAAAAAAAACAATCTTCTAAGTTAACGTAATCAAAAGATGTGGGCAATTATACATCGTTTGTTTGCATTTTCTATGAAATTCGCCGCGTAATCAAAATCTATAGAGTTCTTTTTGTAGACCTACAATTATTAAATTTGGCACGAAGTAAGAAATTACAATACAAATAAAAGAACAAATCAGAAAAGTGAAAATTTATAAGCATTTCATAGAAAAAAAAACATTACAAATACATATTTGTACTGTTTGTATTTGTCATTTCATACAAAATGAGTGCATACGTCTGTATAAGTTTTTTAAGCTTGTCAATTTTTATAAGTTGCACTTTCCGTAGACGTATAATACTGAACCCGTTGAATTCCCTATCACTGTACGGAAGACTCGGTGAACGAGTCCTACTCGCACTTAACCGGATTTCTTTAAATTGCAAATCATCTTTGCCTTATCATTTTTAAAGTAAGAGCATTACTTACACTATAAACGGTACGACGATCATTCTAAATTTTTTATCAATAAATTGAGTTCCGGCCACTGTGGTCTGACAAACTCTTGTATTTAAATATATACTGATAAATTAAGATGGAGGCCAGTCACCCATGGACTCAAGCTTGTGATTTTTTACCTCTACTATGTCTCCATCTAAATCTCCGTGATTTGGTACGGGCAATAGATAGATTAAAATAATTGAAATACATTACCAACCTAATTAAAGTGATGTGTTGGAATAATATTACTTCAAGAATTAGCCTTCTTATAATTGGGCAAGAATTTTATGTATGATACGTAAAATAAAATATAACTTAATATTTTCCAATATAATAAATTTATAATCAAAAAGCTTGTTTTAATTAATTCGTTAATACTAAAAAAAGGTCAAATAAAAGTAATAGTTAAAATAGAGGTAAGTATCTAATAATAATTTAATATAAAAAAATAAGTGCAAGAAATACAGTTCGATAACTAACTCTAGTTCCTCGACGTCTCTAGAATAAACTTTCTGTGAATAATGCTCCGTTTGAATTATACCGTGTAAAGTCGGAAACTGGACCACAATTCAAAATGCATTAACTCCGAACTGGGACGATTAGTTGAAGTTGTATGAAGTTGGTGTGAAGCATTACACTAACTTAAGACATCGATATAATATTCGAGTCACTGATAATAGACTTGTTGGAAGTGCTTGAACACCTTATTTCAAAGTTAAAGCAATTCAATTATCTTATTTTAAATTTCTAAGTAGCTTTATACTACTTGCTTATTGAGGCCAGTTGTAGCACAGGTCAGTTGTAAGGACATAGACACATATGACGTATTGGATGATTAGATGTAATGTACTATTGCTTCCTTAAGCTTTCCGTAAACATAAAGCTATATACTTTAGCACAGTGAATGGGTTGTAGGTTCTATCTCAATCGAGTAATAAATTATTTTAATTTCCCTGATCTGGTAATAAGATCGCGCGGCGTTATGTTCCGTGACTTTGGATGCACCCCGTTATGCCACGAATACATAATAATACATATTAATATTTAACATTTTATTATCTTTTCGTCCAAAATATTTCTTTATTCGTTACCGAACTTATTGTAATTTGAATTGATAAGTGAATCGTTTTATTAGTCAATAAGTTTTGATTTTGAGAGTAATTGTGTGTAGTCAGAGCTATCATTCATTTGTTTCCTCCAATTTAGTATCGAAGCAAATTATTCAACTTCGATATTATAGAACTGAAATATTCCGAATTCTTGGAAGTAACTAATTTTAAAATATATTAACAATAATTTTATACTGACGTTTTTAACTACAATTAATACACAAGGTTTTTGTAGATTAGTGTTGCTGTCATACCTCTGATCTGTTAAAATAAAATATTGCTGAATGTGGTAAATGGAGTGACTATAATATATATATCTTTAAATATAATTCCGTAACATGCGAGATACTGCGTAAATTAAAAAAAAAACTTTAGTAAAAAACTATTTGGCAAAGTCGGCCGTTTTGATAATTGCTTTACGTCGCAAATTGCTTTTATATTGGCGCTGAGAAAACTTGGCAATTCTAAGTATGTCATAATAATAAGTGATTGTCATAATATTATTAACTAATTTGACAATCACTTCAGAAACTTCATAAGTACTTTAAAAATATTAAAGGCTTATTGTAGGAAAATAAAAACGACAAATTCATTACATATAAAACATTTAATTTAAGCTTTATCTACTTGGTGATAGATGTTCTATCACAGGAATAACCGTGTCTATTTTAGAGACTATATGTTCAATGGTGAAGTTAAATATGCACTTCGTCAAGACAGAACAATAAGAGAGCCTTTTGAAACGACAAGTTTCTATAGGTACTTTTATTTGTGTTTCAAGTTATACAGGCTAGTCAAGATTTGTTAAAAACTCAATAGAATCCCAAAGAAGTTTGTTCGGGAAAATCTTTGGAATTATTTAGTAGCCCTCGATCCTACAAGACAGGAAAGACAAGCATTTCGGCGAGAGTTTGGAAATAATAACATTTACAATTCAAATGGCGGTCTGGTTTGTTCCCCAGTTCAGTATCCCTGTCCGCGAAAAAGGGTCAAGCGGGAGTCAAGGTTGGTACGAACGACACGTTGAAAATTCCTAAAACTGAAACCGAAGGTTACTTAAATAGGTAATGTTAAATAATTGTTTTTAATATTTATAAGTGCAGGTTTTAAATGGCGGAGGCCAGTCGTGGCGCAGGGGCACAAAGTGTGACTGAAAATCGACTGGTTCCGCCACTCAACACGTAATGCCTCCAGAACTGGGCGGAAAATGGGGAACGGAGTGTCTTAACACTAGGTTCTCTCTGCTTACCCTGCTGTGTGCGTGAAGCTGATTTTTTATTTTATTTTTAATACCTAACACCTACACTTCTAACCTACAGCGTGAAGTTATGAAATTAAAATTTTACTTAACTCTTTGTCATTTACAATTTTAAATACCGTTGTTTTTATATAAAAAACATATATATCAACAATGTGACTCAAACTAATAACATACACAAACGACATGTTATAAAAGTTTTTCATTATTAATCAGAATGAATCCATACAAAGTTGCTAGAGGTATCAAACAAAATTTATTTTTAATTTAAATTTAAGTTATCCCAATTTATACCACAAAAGCGTCAATTTAATTTCAATCGAAAGGACCTATATAACAATAACATATCTTCCGCATATTACTTCTATTATAATATAAGGACCTTTCAATATACTTCTGAAGGCCACATGGCCATGAATAATAGAAAAATGCATATGAATGGTTTTCGGCACAATATCGAGTGGTTGTTATTATGAAAACGATAGGACCGTGGCGTGTCGGTGGGCCGTATCATTGTTATTCAATACATTTGCTCTTCCTTCCTTGTAATAAAATGTATTACTATGTCATCTGATGATATTGATTAAATTAATTTATATTAATTATAGAGGCGAGACCTGTCGTGGCGCAGCGGCACGAAGTGTGACTGTAAAACCTGGTTGTGGGTTCGATCCCCACTCGAAGAGATGAAATATTTACTTAAATTTATATTTACATTTCTTCGCTCTGGTGTCGAGGCAAAGCGCGGCGTTGAGCTCTGCCACTTAACACGCAATGCCTCCAGAATTCGGCAGAAAGTGAGAAACGGAGTGTCTTACACTAGGTTCCCTCTGCCTACCTTGCTGTGTGCGGGATACAACGTAAAGCTGATTTATTTTTATTAATTTTAACTATTAT
>JAATLQ010033471.1:0-18000 GCA_013421005.1 Heliconius erato x Heliconius himera | reverse complement strand
ATAATATAACAATAAAACTCACATTTATCTTATGAACTCCTCCAATGTATTTCTTCACCAGTGGTACTATATCTAGCCTCGATGCCGTTTCGGGAATAAGCCCCTCCAATACGATGTGTACCGCTTTTATACATTATTTATTTATTAACTACCCTCTTTATTTTTCCAAGACCAACACTGGTCGATTTTATACCATTATTTATTTATCAACAACCCTCTTTTTTTCAAAACCTAACACTATCATATTTAGCTTGACCACAAATTGTGCATTCATTAATAAATTTGGAAATGTGCTCTTTCATGTTAGGTCTGTAATATTTTCGAGATAAAGCAAGGTAGCATTCGTTTATTCCTCGGTGGTTTGTCTTACTATTATGATAGTGGGATATAATTTCCTGTTGTCGTAAAGAGTCTCTAATATTTTCCATTTCAATTTTGGCTAAAACAAGGTTCATGGATGAACTTTTAAATGTATCTTGAATAATAGGGATTATAGAATACATTGCTAGGGGTGGATTAATAAGGATAGTCTTTATTTTCGGATTAACATATTCTTTTATAGCGTTAACAACATCTTCCAAATTGGTTTCTAATAATTGTACAAAAGTTTGCGTATGGTTGTCGAAAGGTTTGGTCACTGTCGGTTTTCGTTTAACGTCTTTAACTACTGTAAAACATATTTGTCTAGTAAATCTATTAAGAGGGTCGTCAGTAATTGGTACATTTAATATAGGATTTTCTATCAGAGTGTACTGTGTCAGTCGAAGAATTTCATAGAAGTGGGATGAGGGAGGGATTTCCTAACAGAGAGTTTAGTTCAATTTCCTCAATTAAAGTTTTAGTTTCCTCGTTATGAATTTCAACTCGCAAGAGAGCGTCAGCGTTGGTATTCATTTTTCCTTTCTTATATATTACTGTGAAATCTTACTCGCTTAATTTTAGTCACCATCTAGTGAGACGTGAATTCGGTTCCTTCAAATTCATGATCCACTGTAGAGGCTTGTGATCTGTCAGTATTTTAAACTTTCGTCCGAAAAGGTATGGTCTGAAATATTTAGTTGCCCACACTATGGCAAGAAGCTCTTTCTCTATCGTGCTATAATTGACTTCATTATCATTTAGAGTGCGGGATGCAAAACATATGGGTCTGTCAGCTCCTATTGACCCCTGGGATAGGATAGCTCCAATAGCTAGGTTTGATGCGTCAGTCGTCAAGTTAAAGTCCTTAATAAAGTCTGGATACTGTAAAATGGGGTCGTTAGTCAAGAGAGTTTTACATTTTTCAAAACATGTTATGTGTTCAGTGTCAAGTGTAATCTTTTTACCTTTCTTGAAACATTGCGTGAGAGGTTTTGTAATGCGTGCAAAATGTGGAATAAATTCACGGTAGTAACCTAAAAGACCTAAAAGTTGTTTTATTTCGTCGGTTGTGTTTGGAATTGGGTATTTTTTTATAGCGGAAATTTTGTCTGGGTTCGGTTTTATACCGTCCTTGCTAATTATATATCCAAGGTAAGCTGTTTCCAGCTTAAGAAACTGAGACTTGTCCGTTTGAATCTTAAAATTAGATTCACGGAGTTTTTGAAATATCTTTTCTAAATTATTTATATGTTCCTGTAAGGATGTACTGAAAACTATGATATCGTCTAGGTAAACATTGCCATTGTGACATTTGCCTAACTTGTCTAGTACGTCATTGATGTTTGGTATTGGGTATTTGTCATGTATGGTTTTTTCATTTAATTTTCGAAAGTCAACTACAAGTCGCCATTTTTGTTTACCGGAGGCATCAGTCTTTTTAGGTACTACCCAGATTGGTGAACTCCAGGCAGATTCCGATGGTCTTATTATACCTTGGTCCAGCATTTTCCAACCCTGGTCCCTAACCTCCTGTCTATGTACTAAAGGATAACGATGAGTTCTTGCATGTACGGGAATTTCGTCAGTCGTCCTAATTTTATGTTTAATTTTATTAGTAAAAGTCAAAATTTCACCTTCAATATAAAAAAAACATCCGAATATTTAGAACAAAGAGCAACGAGGTTACCTTTTTCCTCATTATTTAAATGGTCACTTCTTAATCGCAATATTATGTCTTGTCTGCGTGTCGTATATCGAGTGCAAGTGTTCTCAATATTAAATAACTCAGCGCTCGCCGGTCGGTCGAGAGACAAGATGATGTCATTCGGTGTCGGATTCTTTACCTCTAAGTAGCCGCGGTTATTAGTTACAGTGATAATACATTCGTGAATAATGCAATTACATATTAATTGCTCTTTAATAAAAACTTCGCCGCCTGGGGAATTTATGGGAATACGATTTATTTACGAGGTCCCGGCTAGTATTATATCCTCGTAAAGATTAACATTAAGTGAATTATACATAGTAATAGGATTCGAAGCAGAGCGAGTTATTAAATATCCATCCTTTAAATCAATTTTAGTCTCCCATTCTGTTAATAAATAAGTCTAGTCCTATAAGTCCGTCAAAATAATAATGAAAATTATATATAAATAATTTTATATTTCCCGTGTCCTTGAACTCTTCAAAGCACGGTAAAGTTATGGAATACTCATTTTTACTAACTGTATGAACATTTGTGACCTCAAAGGGGTCGTAATTGAAGAGAATATTTGAAAAATATTTAATTACAGCACTGGGGCTAAAAGATTGGTTTGCGCCAGTGTCTATTAAAAATTTAAGTGCAGGATTGTTAATTTGAATATAGGGCAGCGTTCTCTGTGTCTGTAAATTTAAATCTATTTTAGTTTGAGTGATTTCTCTCTGGACCGAAAATCCTGATTTAAAACATTAGAATCCAATGGTGGTTCATTTTCATTTAATAAATTATCGTCGTTCGTTTCATTATATGTAATTAGACTATTATCGTAAAAGTCGGGTACGTAGTCGTTGTTATAAGTATCATATTCATTACAGTGACTGTACTCTGGCTCGTCATAATATTCAGGGTAATTATAATACATATTTTCATAAGACAAACATTCATTAATATTCATGGCTTTTAAGTAGTTTTCAATGCTTTTAAGTAGTTTGTAGGTATTACCCGATTTTCGCCAGTCATGTCCAGTCATCAAAATATGGGGTAAAGGTCTGGAAGGTCTCATAAGCCAGGCAAACGTAAAACGTTGCTACGTGTATTATAATTGGGAATGGTGCGCTAAACATTTGTTGCGTTCTCATATATATAGATATATTATGTTGGGGTTGATTACGATTAAAATTAAATTTAAATGGTTGTGATTGTTTAACAGGACGTTGATTTACAGGGATTGGCCAATTAAAAACTGGGGGTTGAATATTTTTTATTCTAGGGGGTAAAAATGGTAATGGGTTTGGTTTAGGGGTTGACTGCTGTTTTTGTCCGTCAGTACGTTGCTGTAAATATATAACATTTAATTCCTCCTGTACATATTCAAGAGCTTTTCCTATACTTTCGGGTCGCATACTAAGGGTTCCTTTAAGTCGCGTACAAATGCTTGAGTCGTAACTTTTTTATAAAGATCGCGTTTAGCTTCTATTGTAGTCGGTATAGTCTCATGTAATGAAACGTAAGTCATTATAGTACTGAATAGCGGTTGACAATGGCTATAAAATTCTTGGGGAGACTTGTTTCCCTGTAGGTACAGCTAAAGAGAGGTCATTGTAAAGGGCTGTTTCGTCGCGCTGGTCAGAAAAAATATTAATTAATGAAGTTCTTATACCCAGCCAATTATCTGGTACACCATTAGAATTTATTGTAGAAGCGGCAGTTACCGTAATTTTATTTAGTATCCCGTTTAATAAACATAAATTAGTTAATTCACTACCGTACTTCACTACCGCGTATTATTTTAATATTGATGTAATGTTCGGAGGTCAGAAGGGGCCTTGAAAATAACAACTGCGCAGCGTCACGATAAATTTATAATATTTATTACTAAGAACACTTCAGCGAGGAAGAGCTTAACTAGAACTGATGTTACAAAGGGGTTGAGGACTATTTATAATAGCTTCATCTTTATACAAACATAATTAATATATTAGTAATTAGAATGCTACAGTTTGGGAAAAGTAAACAAATGGTCAAAACAACGTCATTAGCTTATTACCAATAAGTCCTCTCAATATAAACAATCCATTGGACTCTATCCTGGCAAACAATCATTTCTAATGAATTGTAATTTATCTTCGAATACTAATATATCTACATCTATGTAACAAACACAATATAACAATTATATAAAATATGAAAATATTACAATCCTCCCCTTTAAGAAAACAATCAAGGATTATTTTAAAACATCGATAACCAATACTCATAAATTTCATCATAAAGATATACGACTAATAATAACAATACAATACATTTAGTTTCTCTTTTCATTCATCTCTAGTATAGTTCTTAAATCTAAGGTATACATTAGTCATAACTTAGTAACATACAATTTTTTCTTAATTTATTTTTAATTGAGCAATTCTGCCACTGCGTCTCAATGGTACATTTGAGTTGTCTGATGTGGAAGGTATTTCTTCCAATTCTACTTCTCTATCATCTGAACTATTAACTTTTAGTGTGATACAATTTGTTATTCGTGCACAACATGATTTAGTATCTTCTAATGCTAATTCATTTCTATCATTTCTATTACAAAAGAAATGTCTTTTCCATAAGTATCTAGCAAATTTATAAATTATATAAATAAAGATCATTTTCAAAATTAATAATAATATCTATGCAAAATAAGTATTATGAATAACTTTATCAAACATAGATTGATTTTCCATCTTATCAATCATATCGTTTATGTCAATTTTATGACTCGCCAAATCTAAACTTTCCAAGTCTAATTTGTCATGATTTTTTTTTGTTACAAAGTTAATATTTGTTATGTTTTTATTCTTTATTTTCTTACAACAATCATCTGATATATATTATATCTATTGATGGTAAAATTGAATTAAAGTTACTTTTTAAACCTAGTGATTGCGTTTGCAATACAACATTCTTCGTATACAATTTACATTTATCTGAAATTTTTAATATTCCAGTATTAATTAATTCGATATCCAAAGGTTCTTTATTCTTGCAGTTTATTGTAGCAATTACTTTTTTGGATGTTACAAACATCCAATGATTATCACAATGTAATTTATACCATTGTTCTGAAACTATATATCCTACTCTAGTATCACATTCATTAGTTAATTTAGTATAACTATACATACGTTCTGTTTCACATGTTTTATATATATATGAATGTATAATGAATTTTATTATTTGATATCAAAAAATACTTAAAATTAGGTGAAACGAATATAAATGTATCGTCTCTACTTTTAATTGGTACACGTAAAACATTATATAAATCGTAACTAGCTTGAGTGATCAAAGGAGTCTCAATTATAAAGAATAGTTTCTCGTTGGAAACATATGAAGCTAGGTTTACTAATGATAACTTGGTCCACTTGTTAGTTACATTTAAAACTTACATTATGTTAGTACATTATGTTAGTCAGTTTGACCTGTTGGCTGCAACGTGCGAATCTGTGAATCAACATGTTACAGCGGACAGACAGCGCCCGATAACTACTGTGGTATATTCTTTTCATTAATTTCTAAAGGATATTTAGTCTGAAGTGGTAAATATGATACTGTTTTCCTCAGTTCAATTCCGTTTTGTTCTGGCGTTATAATAACAGGGTGAATTACATTGTTTTTTGTAAATAATATTGCATTAATAACAGTGGATATTTCGTTGTTTATATCAGTTGTAATCAAAGTTAGTAATGACATATGTTTATCAATATCTTGTTTCATTTTAATGTCAAATATTTTGTTTCCTATATCTTTTGTATAATTGGTTAACAAATTTAAGTTTTCGTTAAATATTTTTTCATTTACGTATAAATCACTACACTATCACATAGTGTTATTAAAGTTAGAAATGGTCGATTTGACTACATTTGATTGTGATTTTAGTAGTTCTAAAACTTCATATTCATTTTTATCTAAATTGTCGATTGCTTTATTATATTTTTTAGCATTTTCTACGTCTAAAGTTCCGAATAAAACCTTAAATAAACTCCCAACTCTGTCTATATATGATCGTTTTACTCTATGGTTATTTCATAACCAGTTAATTCTTTTAACACATTCTCTTGCATCGTCATTTGGGGAATTATTTGTTCTAATATTTTAGAAGCGAACGAGCGAAGTTTGATATAAGGAATACTTACTGAAATTTTTATGATAACAAAGGTCTTTGGTTGTAACGTAGGTGTTATGAATTAAAGTTATTTTCCTATGAATATCTGCTAAATTCAAATAAGTTACTAATTTCCATTCGCTATCAAAATGATTAACCTTTCCTAAATTTTTCCGCCTTTATCAATTATACTTATACTATAATAACTATCACTACTTATTACATACTTTATCCATGTCAGGAGACATGAACCAGGTTCATTCTGAAACAAATGAATGCTTCAGTCTATTAGAATGAACTTTTAATTTCTTATTTTTTATTTTGATCGTGACATTGGTCGATGAATTAACCTTAATTATTTTATAGGGTCCTAACCAATATGGTAATAACTTACGTGATTTACCTATTTTAATTTCATTGTTGCTTAAATATACTATATCTCCTACTTTGAAGTCTATATTTTTACATTTCTTATCATATATTTGTTTGTTATATTCTTTTGAATCGGTTAATTTATTTCTAGCTATATCTCGTGATTTTCTTAATTTTAAAACAAGTTCGTCCAAATATGTATCATAAAAGTATTTAAATTCTGGTTCTTTAATTATAGAACTAGGCAAGTTTGCTTTAAAACCAAATATTAACTCAAATGGAGTGAATTGTGTTGACATATGAACACTTGTATTATATGAAAACATGGCAAAATCTATCCATTTATCCCAATTAGTTTGATCTTCATTAACATAATGTTTAAGATAATCTGCTAATGTCGAGTGACTTCTTTCTAACGCTCCATTAGATTGTGGATGATAAGCACTTGTATTTAAATATATTTAAATAATTTTGAAATTTCTTTTATTAAATTCGAAGTAAAATCGGCTCCTTGATCTGTTAACACAATTTCAGGAGTACCAAATTTACAAATAAAATTACGAACAAAACAATCTGCTATTGTTTTAGCATCATGTTTGAGTAACGGATAAGCTTGAGAATATTTTATTAAGTCATCCTGTAATATTAATATATACTTATTTCCATTTTCTGTTAAAGGTAGCGGACCAACAATATCTAAAGCAATTTTCTGAAAAGCTTCTGTAGAAGTTGAAGTAATTTCCATTGGTTTCTTATTTTTCTTTCTATTTAATTTATTTTTTTGACATGATTCATATTTCTTTATAAATTCTTTAATGTCCTTTTTCATAGACTCCCATTTGTAATTAGCTTTAATTTTCTTATAAGTCTTATGAAAACTTATTTGACCTGATATTATATTGGAGTGATTTTCTTCTAAAATTGATGGAATATCCTCCCTCTTTGGCGTTTGAACTTTCCCGTGAAAAATGTTAATTATCATATCTGTATCTCTAAATATATATCTTATCATAGTTCTAACTTTATGCCATTTAAGTCGAAAGTTGCAAAAACTAGTGAAATTGATTTGTTTAATATCTTCTTTTTGTAAAGTATATTTTAAATTCTTAAAACATTTGAATATGTCTTCATACGTTACGCTATCCCAATAGTTAATTTTTGGAAATGTAAAATATATTTTGTTAGTGTTATCTGATATGCTTTAAACATCATTTTGGTTGAGTTTCTGGGACTTTAAGTCTTTGATATAAGGTTTATATAGTAATAAAATCTTATCGTTATCTTTATCAAAATTAACTGATGTAAATATTACTTTATTAACGTTATCTGGAAGCTTGTCGTTGTATTCTTCTAATTTGTTATATAAAATTGGTTTCCTTTCCATTTCTTTTAAAAATGATGAATAGCTTTCTCCATTTCTTGTTACACTATTTACTTTTAACACAGTCATACTCTGATTAGTATCAGGTTTTATTCTACTTAGTGCATCTGCGTTCTGATTCAATTTTCCTTGTTTGTAAACTATCTCGTAATTATATTCTTCTAATAAAAGTCTTCACCTAACTAATCTAGATCCAGGATCTTTAACGTTCATTAACCAAGTTAACGGTGTATGGTCGGTATAATTTTAAATTTACGACCGTATAGATATGGTCTAAAATGTTTTACTGACCATACTATTGCTAATAACTCTTTCTCGGTTGTAGAATAATTCATTTCGCTTTTATTGAGTATTCTACTTGCATATGCTATTGGAAGATTATCATGTCCTAACTCTTGTGACAAAACACTTCCTATGGCAAAATTACTTGCGTCCGTAGTTAAATTAAATGTTGATGAGAAATCTGGGTACTGTAAAATTGGTTCTTCATATAACTTTGCTTTTAAAGTTTCAAAAGAATGTTGTTGTAAGGTTATCCAAATAAAAAGTTCTTCTTTCTTTAAAATTTTAGTCAAAGGTTGACTAAGTTTACTAAAGTTTTCTATAAATCTCCTATAATAACCAGCTAATCCTAAAAAGTTTTTAATATCTTTTGAACTCTTCGGAACTGGATAGTTTTTTACTGATTCTATTTTCTTGGGATCCGGTTTCACACCGTCCTGCGTAATCAAATGCCCTAAATACATAACTTCAGTTTTTAAAAATTCACATTTATTTGGTTGAAGATTTAAATTGTGTTTCGTTAATCGTTCAAAAACCTCCTTTAACTTAATATTATGATCTTGCAATGAATTTCCATAGATAACAATATCATCAAGATAGACAAAACATTTTAATGTAAACCAACTAAACCAACTTGTAAACCAACTAAAACATTGTTCATCAATCTCTGAAAGTCGCCGGTGCATTTTTTAATCCGAATGGCATTCTGGTATATTCATAGTGACCTAACGGAACACTAAAAGCTGTTTTAGCTTGATCTTTGGGATTCATTTCAATTTGGTGAAAACCTGACGCTAAGTCTAAGGTTGTAAAATATTTACTATGACCTAATTGATCTAAAATATCATTTATTTGTGGTAGTGGATAAACATCACCAACACTTATTTCATTTAATTTTCTATAATCGATCACGAGTCGCAATTTCTTTTTGCCTGATGCATCCATTTTCTTAGGGACTACCCATACTGGTGAATTCCATGGACTATTAGATGGTTGTATTATCTTATCTTTTAACAATTTACTAATTTGATCGTTAACTTCCTCCTTCAGGGCTTCTGGATACCTATATGACTTTGTATTAATAGGTATGTTATTATTTATAGGTATCTCATGCATCACCGTATTTGTTGACGTTAATGAATTACCTTCTAAATGAAATGTGTGATTATATCTTTACACAATTCTAATAATGACTCTTTTTCTTCTTTATTCAAATGATCGATTACGTAAAGTTTCATTTAATTTATCTAACCGATTTCCTTTACAAATTTCTTCATTTTTAATTTTGTTTACGTTATTTATCTCATTTGCTTCTTGTAGCTCATTACTTACTGGCTCTAACTTTACAATTAACTTATTTACTTTTACTTCCTTATCTGTCGTATTCAAACATACTGTTATTGCTTTGTTCTCTTGAACTTTAACTATACTCGTACATAAATAAACACCTTCCGATAATATAATTGATTCTGGTGTTATACCTTCTTTCATATTAGAGTTCTCTACTCGTATCGAAATAATTTTTTCACATCTTGGTTCAACAATAAAAATACTATTTTCATAATCTCTTTCAATTTCTCTGTTTTCTTTACTCGTTTCGTTATTCTCCATTTGTGGATAATATGACAATTTCTTCACAATTTTTCTCAATTTCATAACTGTTATAATTTTCATAATACATATTATTTTCATTCTCTTCAACATTTTATTTTCCAATATATTTTCCTAATAATCTTCATTTTTAACCCTTTATTCTCATGTTCAATATCTATTTCCACGCTACATTCTTAATTTATTATCTTTGTAACTAATTAATGTATTAGTCTTTGACAGCAAATCGCTGCCTATAACACCATCGCATTTGATAGAAAACTTATCCTGTACAACATGAATTGTATGATTAACGCCCAATATTAATAACCTATCTCCAACGTCAATCTTAGATTGTTTCATATATCTATCCAATTCAATCCAAAAGAGATTGGATAGATATATAATATTGGACGTAAGTCGTCTTCCTCCTGTCGTGAATGTTAAACGCTAACGTTCTCGTCGATTCCTTTGAGTTTAATCTTTGTACTTTTGTTTATCGAGGTATAATTTTCTGAACACGAAACCTTTAATAACGTAATCTCAGCGCCCGTATCAAGTAAAAACTTGTTTTTATTTTCTAATATATTCGTTGATTCTAACCTTATATAAGATGATATTCGCGTATCAATGAATCGCAATCGGCCTGATTCAAACTTTAGGTCCTCGGGTTGGCCGCGGGCCTTGGACCGTTGGAGTTTAAAGAATTATTATTTGTTGATTGCCTATTTTTATTATTCCAATTCATTCTATTATTTGAGTTATTAAATTGATTATTCTGATTTCCATTATTACGATTATAGCTTGTGTTTGTATTACGTTTGCTCCAGCAATCGCGGGCAAGATGTCCCTTTTTTTGACAATTATAATAAGTAGGTACGTTTGTATTATTTATATTTGTTTGTACGTGTCTAATTGTGGGTTGATTCCTACATTGGAAAGCTAAATGGCCTAATTTATTACAATCTAGACATTTTTTTAAAGATGGACTTTAATTTTGTTTTGAATACATTTCTTGTCGTGACTTAATTTCTTGTTCTTCCGAAATTGCTATAGAAACTGCGTCTTCGAACGTTAAAGGTTTTTGCGATTTTAATAAAATATAATTGTGGTTGAAGACCACTTATAAAAATATTTTATGCTTGTTTTTTTAGTAATTCAACGTTAGCTTCACGAGCTTCTTTAGTTAGCTTTGGGTCTAGTGTTTTAATTAATTTTATAAAACAATTTTCGACTCTACTGGAACATCTTGATATTGTCTCTGTATTCCCTTGCTTGCATGAATTTAACTCTAATTGCCATTGTGCAAAAGTCCGTTTCTCTGAGTAATACAACTGATACAAATGCAATCTTATATACTGGGTTTAATAGTGTAAACGCGTTATTACAATTATCAATAAAAACATGTAGATTTGATTTATCCCCATCATACTTATTAATCATGCGCTCTGCTAAACCAATATCTATAAATCCAACTGAGACTTTCTTTATCTTTCGAATTGTACATCTTACTTTATAATCAATTTCTATTCAAATAAACAATCCTATTTTTCTTTCAAATTTTCATTAGCTTAAATCAATCCTATATATAACTCAATTCATAAATTTCTACCTATTACTTTTTTTCAAATACAAAAAAAAATTACACAATATAACGGTTCGACTCACTTGGAACGATTTCCGTATTAATATTGCGGAGTCCTGCTCGTGTCTCGTCGTCTCGTCGTGGTGATAGCGCGAGCGCCACCGAAGAACTGACCTGTTGCAACTAGCGGTACTGGCAAGTATAAGCCAGCAAAGAACCACAGTCGCCCAGCTCCTCGTACTCGAACCTCGTTGACGGATGAGACTCGCTGTGATCTTCGTGGACTGCTGTGATCGAGGATTGAATGCCTCGTCTGGTTGCTTTTAGGTTCCCTTCACGTAATGCCTTTTTAGTACGTATGTAGATACGTCTATAACTGAATTAGCAGTGATCCTTCAATATGTAATTAATACGTCGATGAACTGAAGATTCTGACCGATGACCGAAATGTTGTCAGGAGAACAGGAACTATAATATTTCAACAGTGCCTGATCATCCCACTTCTGACACCAAAAATGTAATGTTCGGAGGTCAGAAGGGGCCTTGAAAATAACAACTGCGCAGCGTCACGATAAATTATTAATATTTATTACTAAGAACACTTCAGCGAGGAAGAGGTTAACAAGAACTGATGTTACAAAGGGGTTGAGGAAACTATTAATTTTACTTTCAGTGATTATTCTAATTGTTATATGTTTACGTTCTGCAACTATTTTATCTATTACCGAAAACTTTTGACCGCAATGATCCGAGATCAGATTGGCAATAATTTGTTTTTCTACAATCTCAGAATGACAAAAAACATTGTCTATACAAATTGTGGACGTATTCGTTATACGAGTTGATTCCGGGAAAATATTAAACAAATTAAATGATTTAAATAAGTTCAGAAAACGTAGGCTTAATAATGTCACCTGTAATACTACAAGAGACTTAAATATAGATACTTATACATCTATATTTAAGTCTCCGCATACAATTAAAGATTTACTATTCAAACTCAAATTATTAAGACCGTCCTCCATTTTCTCGGGGTCGATACACGCATACTATATTAAATCTTTTGAATTCAATGCAGAACAATTCAATAGAACGTTCGTCAGAGAGAGCTATATCTGGTCGCGATTTACAACGTATATCATTTCTTATTAATATAAGCGAGCCGCCGCGGATGGCCTTCTCTCTAACGAACGAACTTGACAATTTATAATTTTTAATATTAACTATATTGTTACATCTCGAGATCCAGTGCTCAGTTATACACATTATATATATATATATATATATATATATATATATATATATATATATATATATATATATATATATATATATATATATATATATATATATATATATATATATATATATAAATTTTAGAATAATTCTAGTTCCAATTCCTTGCCTCCTAGGCCTTGTATATCAGAATATACAAGGCCTACATCAGAATATATAATGTTAAATTTAAATGACCTAGGCGTTGTCTTATTGCCTAGTTTAAACTAGAACTTACATCATTATACTTTATAGAAGTATTATTTGTGCAATTTATTCCTTTCGTTATACCATGTACAACGGGGTTTTGTATATTGTACTAAAGTAGCAATTTGTTTTTTAAAATATAAAGGTAGTCAAGTTTGGGAGCCTTTTATTATAATAAAAACTATTTACTTATAAATGAAGTACTTTATTTTACAAATTTAATTAAAATAATACTTTTAAACTAAAAATATTTTAAAACTAAAAATATCTAAATGCGTGTTAACAGAGTGATATGTTAACGCCGACTCTTTTTTCTTTTTATTCCATAAAGCTGGGAATGCAACGCGGAGTCTTCCGCGAAATCTAGCGTGAAAAACAAATATCTCCGGTTACGTTCCCAGGAGCTTGCATAACTCCTCCCCCGTTAAGTACGAAATCATCAGTTGGAGTACTAGACTGAGGATTTCGCTCTATATTAAAAATTTTAACTCTAAACTTATAGACAACATAACACAACACTAATACCGGTAGGGGAATATATAGGGACAGAGAGACATAACTGATTATTTTTAGGGTTTTCACTTCACTAAGACTTTCAACAATATCACTGGGATTGGCTTTACTATTATGTTTCAGTACGTGCGATAACTGTTTCACTTCACTGAGATCTACACTCCTCAAGTCGACCGTTGAGAGATTTCCTGTTTTTCCTTGTTTCCTTGTTGAGTTTAGTTTGGGCAAATGGATAAGCGGAACCTTTTTGAATATCATATGTTTCTGCATACGTACTTCTGTGGTATAAATAGATATTCTCTATGAATATGTTACAATTTTCTTCTAGGGTTAGGATAAGTGTGCCTTGTATCATTTGGTAAGAGGTATCATCTTTACATTTCATTGTTATTTTCGAGTTGATTTTAGAATAAACTATCCAACTATTGGTGTTGATATGTTGGATTTT
The DNA here is from genome assembly GCA_013421005.1 of Heliconius erato x Heliconius himera. Lineage (NCBI taxonomy): Eukaryota > Metazoa > Arthropoda > Insecta > Lepidoptera > Nymphalidae > Heliconius > Heliconius erato x Heliconius himera. The sequence goes on along the minus strand of JAATLQ010033471.1, from coordinate 4,141 downwards.
TATATTCTCTACATTTACCACGTGTGAAGTACACATCCGATGGCTACTCTCAAATTTCATTAACTGCTCTACGCAAGTTGGTTCCGGATACCTTACTATTTCATTTTCAGAGCACAGGAACTGATCTCCTACAGCAATACGCGAGCAAGGCCGGGCTAAGGGTAAGTACATAGAACTTTTCACCATCAGGTAAGGATATTTAGGAATTACAATTGTCGTTACATTTTCAGTGACATTATATATTGGAATTGGATATAATCTATAGTAATTATAAGAATTATTATCTGTTAACGGTACCTCTAATATAAATGTTATCTGACTTTCTTCTACTCACTACTCACTAGTACTCACCAGCCAGCCACTCGCATCTCGAACCACTCCACTGATTTGACTTATTTCTTTATTTGGTTCTAGGATATTCCTTTATATATATTTTATGTTGGAATATCCTACCGGCTGCGCCAGTCAAGTTTGGGAGCCTTTTATTATAATAAAAACTATTTACTTATAAATGAAGTACTTTATTTTAAAAATTTAATTAAAATGCGTGTTAACAGAGTGATATGTTAACGCCGACTCTTTTTTCTTTTTATTCCATAAAGCTGGGAATGCAACGCGGAGTCTTCCGCGAAATCTAGCGTGAAAAACAAATATCTCCGGTTACGTTCCCAGGAGCTTGCATAACTAGGTCGATACAATGTATCTTTTGTCAACTTACAGATATTATAAATTTATTTAAATCTAAATAAAATAATGCATCGCTATGGCGTTCTGTCGTATTGTATAATTTCAAGTTCAAGTTATATATTTATTTAGTTTTTCTGTGAGGAAGAAGAATATGGAAAAGTCAAGTAAAGCCATGTAAGTCAAGCAAATTTTCTATACTTTTTATAATATATTGCTTCCTCACTGATAAACTATGACCATGTAATAGTACAACAGTACTTAACATTACTTTGAAATTCGTGGACATAATTTTCTTAATATTGAACTGGTAAATGGCTCCAGGCGAACATGCATTAAATATATTTGAAAAGTGGTGACTAAGTAGGGACCCAAAGCCTTGACCTAATTTATCAGATATTACAATAATTTTATTTGATGAGGAGCGGGGGGAATTGATAATATGTAAATTATTTTTCTTATTTTTTTGAATGTAGTATGCATGGCCGAGCCACCCACAATCTCAGAGTTGTTTAGCTTTTACGATTGAATTGATTCAGTGGATCCTATAACTGAACAACCACAACTATGTTCATTTGTTAGTAATTTAAATCTTTCTACGTTATAATTCCAAAAAAAACTAAATCATTTGCAGCTAAAATATGTTCTTTAATTTGATTTTGTGAAGATTCATATTTCTGATTCTAGTGCTCTGAGGGATGCTTCTAGTGCTCTATTTAAGTTGTTTATTTCATTATGCAGCTGGAGTGGGTCTCGGTCATATATTAACTTGCTTTGAATCAATCTATTATTATAACATATAAGATTATTTATTAATTTTAATATACTATTGTTTAATATGCTTATTTTCCTTGCTGGAATTTAATTTCAGAAGTTTATTCGTTTTTTTTTAATTTATTTACTTTAATATATTTCCTAAATTTATTTTTTGATGAAAACTTAATATTTTGCTCAACACATGACTCATTCTTTGTCAAATCACTCCAAACTGGCTTTAAGCAGGAATTCAATAGTGGGTTACATTCCACCAGCTCATCATATAAACATGAGGTATTTTCAAAATCTTTTTTTGTCTCATGACTTTTAAATTTGAGAATTGAGTCATTGGCCTCCTCTAATTGAATTTCCAGCTCTGTAATTCTGTCTCATGTTCACTGCTGCACTGGTCAAATGTACCCAAAATACTATTTAGTTGATCTCGCTGTGTCACTACTTCTACATTTCTTGCATGCAATTCAGCGAGTTCATTTTTCAATTCTTTTTTTCTTTTTTTCTTTTTTTTTTATGATAATAGCAATTTCCTCCTCACTGTCCTCACGTTCCTGAAGAAGCTGCTTACAGAGGTCTTGGGAAGATTTAAGTTCTTGTAAGGCTTGCTTCAGTTTGCCTTCTAGGTCCTTCGCAGAGGCTTTTCGGGTCATGATTTTTAATAATCTCCTTTACAATTTTCTTTTGTTTTTTTTTATTTACTAGGAGTTTTAAAAATCTTAACTGCAAGGCTTCAAGCTTAATTATATATGATTTAAATGCAAGACCATAGCTATCAAGAGCGTAGGCCAGTATTGAATCTACTAATGAAAAATACAAACATTTTAGTGTATCAGCTGGAACTTTAAAACTTAAATTATAAAATTTACTGAGGAGCAATCTTAATTTATTACAAAGATAATCTTAATTTATTACAAAATAATAGAGAGGTTCTTGTCGACTTTAACACCCAGATAGGTAACACAATCTACTTTTTCAATAGGTTTACATTGACAATTAATAAGGTTATTATGGAAACATGCGAAACTTATGTGTATACATATTCGGAGCCGATTCCGTAGGACACAAGTTTTGTTGTAATTTGCTTATCCTGAATTATTATATTATATTATATTATATACTATTATATTATATACTGAAAAATAGAAAGCAATAAGAGGAATTAAAGAAGAGGAAATTTTTATGTATATAAGAAGTAAAAAGAAAATAAATTGTTAACTTTTAGAAAAATAGCCAGAAAGGAAAAAAAAAGAAAAATTAAGTAATAGAAATACTAAATATTAAAAATAGAAGCAATTATTAGCCAACTTTAGTGATTTTTGATAAATTATATTACAAAAAAAGGAATGGTAGGTAGGCAAATAATAAATTGATACAGTAAAATTTTGAAGCCTAATCACATGTTAATTATAATTCAATATTATTTAAATTTAATAGCAACTTCTAGTAGTGTGTATGTATAGTTGAGTACTGTATAGTTTTTTGTATTGGTGTATTTGTCTGAGGAGATATATATGTCTGCAACTAAGCTTCCAACTTGTCAAGCAAAGTGAGACGATAACGGTGCCAAAATGTGAGGAGGGAAGTAGCTCATTATAAAGATGAGTTTTGTGTAGTTAGATGTGTGTTTTAGAAGGCTTTTGGAAGGCTTAATTATATCCCGTTCTAGCATTATATTCGTTTTTTTTTACTTCTTCTTTGTATATTTCAGACAATCGATAAGATTTAATATGAATTGGAACATCTAAATTAGTTTTTATTTCATGTTTCATGGCGGGAGTATAAGTTATTAACTCTCCGGGTAAATGAAAAATATCAGAATGTCTTTTTCCTCAGAGTTAAGATGAGATACTAAGTTGATCTAGAACAGATTTAATTTTATATATGTATCGTATAATTGGAGCAATTAGTATTATTAATAGAATAAGCATCTTTCTGAACAAATTTGGCTTAGGACTAATTAAATTGATTAGAATTAAGAGTAACAGAAGATTCTGACGTATTAATGCTGGAAATATTAATTCTATTATTATCTTTAATTTTAACAAAACAGTTCGCTACTAGTAACGTATCAGAAATATCCTGATCTAAGATAAAACCTTCGTTAATTTCAGGGTTTTTTACAGAACATTCAATTGTCATTTCAGACCTAGGAGAAATGATATAGGTAGGTACACAAAATTGAAGATTAATATCTTCATCGTCAATTTTTTAAAAACTCTTATTATAATCTATGGTACATTTAAAAATATCTAACATATCACAACTAATTATTCCGTCTTAAGGTATGTTCATATTTTTTCCCGACTGCTAAGGAAGGGTTATGTTTTTCGCGCGTATCTTGTATGTATGTAATATTCTTTATTACCTCGTATCTCCAGAACCGCTGAACGGATTTACATATTTGAGGTATCGTTAGATTCGTATTAGCAGCCCAAGTGTTCTTAAAGAGGTGACGTTATTAAAAAATAATCATGGCGGCTGTGGGACGCCATTGGACTTAGTGAAAAAAAAATTTTTCGTTCCGAACACTACAATATGGGTATCAAATTCAAGAGCTCAATTTCAGAATTTCAAAAAGGTATATCATGATTATCATTATCATAATAAATTCTAACAAAAAAATGAAAAATAAAAAAATATTTGTAAAAACAAAAACCCCGACTGCATCAAACTAAAAAGAAAATAA
>JAATLQ010033470.1:0-17998 GCA_013421005.1 Heliconius erato x Heliconius himera | reverse complement strand
GTTCACTAAAATTAATGCCTCAGACCTGAGAAGAACCGGCGCAAGAAACTCAGCGGGACCTATTTTTTAAAATCAATTTTAAACAAATACATATTTAATTATTTGTGACAATGATACCTTTGAAACAGACTGGAGCGAGCATTTCATTCCCAAGGCGTGTTATCATTTACAAAATCATTAATTTGGTAATAACCTTTAACACACAAACGTCTTTTCACATTTTTTTTAAATCGTGATATTAAATATTTTATTTCTTCGAATGAAAATCGAATAACCTGTTGCGTTTACAGTGCCACACTTGGGTCCCTGCGCCACGATCGGCCTTAATATTTAGATAATTCAATCACATATTTATAATAATAAAATAATATAAATAAATCAGAGTCACGCTGTATCCCGCACACAGCAGAGTAGGCAGAGGGCACCTAGTGTTAAGACGCTCCGTTCCCCACTTTCTGCCGAATTCTGGAAGCATTGCGTGTTGAGTGGCAGAACTCAACGCCTCGCTTATCCTCGACACCAGAGCGAAGAAATGGAACTATAAATTTAAGTAAATATTTCATTTCCTCGAGTGAGGATCGAACCCACAACCAGTCGGTTTTACAGTCACACCTCGTGCCGCTGCGTCACGACCGGCCTCACAAATACAATAATTACTAAATTTAAATAGAAATAATGCCATGACGCAACCTCAGTGCCCAAAGTAACTCTGACCACAGACACTATTATTGGGGAACGAACCTAGAACAATCGCGCTTACAATTAGCCTTAAACTAAATATGAATACTTACTGATGGAATAAATTTGTACAGCCTAAGAATTAGGTACACACAGTTAAACCGTATAATATACGCATAGTAATGTGGCCTTCATGGTCATTTGCGAAATTTTATCTAAATTTATAAAGATCGCGAAAAAGATTACGTAATTTTCCATCTTTCTGCATATTCGATACCATTAAGCCCAGAGGACCAGTTCACATGGCGCTCATGCTCGAGGCCTGTTACCTGACAGGCTGCCCTAAGGATATGTGACCGGAAAATAAATTGTTTTCTAATTGGGTTTTAAAGAGAGTTCCCATGATTCCTGACCAATAATATGACGCCATTGGACAGAAGCTGGTATTTTACACTTTCTATGAGGAAACGTTTGGCTTTAATAATGAAATTCAACGCTGCATTTCTTTCTCTACATGTTCATCTTTACATAATATAAAACGAAGGTGCCGATATACCGTTAAATCTTTGAAGATACGTAAATAAATTGAAATGCGGTTTTCACTAATAGAAGGAGTTCTTCAATCGGAGTCAGAGATTCTAGAAGAATATACATATATTATTACATGAATACATTACAATTAGTGTATTTTGGAATACAAGTGGACGGTCGTTGCCATCACCAGAACAAAAGAGTTGTGTACTTATTCAAAAGTAAAGTGTGAAAATTCGCATCTGTCTCCTTTAAAAATCATTGGCTACGTTATATATCCAAACAAAAGTATGAAACGTCATTGGTCGAATCGGGCTAACACAATAGTGATATATCATCATCATTGGAAATCATATCCATCAAACACTGAAAAAAATTCCGCGCCAACAACTTTAACATTAAAATAAAGTTCCAAATCTAAATGTTTATAACAAATTTTAATATAATTAATAAAAAAATATTTATTTTAGGTATCACATGAGTTAAAAATGGACAAAATATTCCGTGCGTTCCATAAAAAGAATGATTCCAACCAAGTCCTGAACCGGAGCACCTATTCTCTGGTGTCTTGTGGGGAGATCACAGCTGACACTCTACAATCATGGATGGAGCTACCTGATGAAGTGAAAAGAGACCCTTCTATGGAGCAAATTAGAAAGAAGCTGGAGGAAATTGGTGAGGTTCCTATATTTAATTAATACTACTGTGGTGTATTTAGTGCGCAATTCGTTAAATCTTCTAATAGAGAATATTTATATTTATAATATAGGATATGTAAAATTGACCAATATTTTCACCTTATTATGATTCTCCTCCATCACTCTCATCAAATAATATAACACAAAAAAAAAAACAATTATTTCATTAGACAAATGCAATACAACATTTTTTTTTAGACAAGTACAATACAAAAATATGAATCCACACCCCTCACAAACAGATAAACACTGCACCTCGACGGTCTTCCTTCAAATATACTTAGACAAATTTGTTAGGTGATAATTCTAAATTATTTGGACAATTTCATTATACCTAACTAAATACAGTATGTGAGATGACACCATAGCAAATATATTTAACTTTAGACTTTTATATATTTGGATATGTTGTTGTTCTTTTACGCCCAATATTAATAACCTATCTCCTACGTCAATCTTTGACGTAGGAGATAGGTTATTAATATTGGTTGTTAAAGTTTGACGTAAATGATAGATTATTAATATTGGGCGTTAGAAATACTATTCTAGATTTTTAGTTAACTGAGCAGGAATTGACACTATTAAATATTTATTTTTAAACTATACACTATTTTGCATGTAGCAGCGGGAGTCTAAGGGAGGGAGTTAAGGCACTGCGGTCATCACTTTCGCCGAATTCTGGAAGCATTACGTGTTGAGTGACTGAAGTAGTAGTAACTTAATACTATTATTGTTTAAATATTGCTGTTTACGCTGTCGTAGTACAGTAATAGATATATCTGACTAAATGAAACATTTAAATAGATCTAAACAGATTCAGACGGCTAAAAAGAGGATGCAAATGATCTCTTTGCTGTCGTATTTTAAGGCTGGCTTTATTTATTTTAAATAATAATTTAAATAATTTCTATATTTTTTTCAGAAACAAACTCAAAAAATACAAATATTATAATAAAATCGCAATCTGAGTCTGACGTACGAAATGATCATCTATTTATTGAGAAACTTAATGAAAATGGTATTGAAGAAGATGAAAAAACGTAAGTTTTTTAGCGCGCTTTGCCTTGTTACCAGAACAAGGAACTAAAAATATTAAATAATTAATTCCCACGAGTAGAGAATCGAACCCACAACCGTCGCGTTTACAGTTACAATATCGTAAGTTGCTAACTGTAATATTTTAAATTAATTGCACAATCGCTTATATTATGCTGTCATATTGAACTTATACATTATTTTTTCTGTGCTTATATTTCTAGAAGTCATCATTCATCTTATACCAGAAGAAATAAACATCCACGAGTAAGTAACAATGTAAAAATAAAAAATTAAAAAAAATTATATCAGCTTCACGCAGTATCCCGCACACAGCAGGGTAGGCAGAGGGAACTTAGTGTTAAGACACTCCTTTCCGCACTTTCTGCCGAATTCTGGAGGCATTGCGTGTTGAGAGGCAGAACTCAACGCTGCGCTTAGCCTCGACACCAGAGCGTAGCAATGGAAATAAAAATTTAAGTAAATATTTCATCTCCTCGAGTGGAGATCGAACTCACAACCAGTCGATTTACAGTTACACTTCGTGCTGCTGCGCTACGACTGGTCTCAATATATAAAAAAAATATTAACTTTAACAAATCGAAAAAAACAATATTATTGTGTCTTCTAAAACACAGTGTTAGTGTGAAGACGATCCGTGGCATACATGGTTTAAGTCTACAGCACTACAAGCTGATTACAATTCAACAATACTGGATTGTCTATGGTTTACAACTAGTTTTGACGGTTGGCGCGAATACATACGTCAATTCAAAGTCCTCACGCTTCATTCAATCACCGGCAAATCCTAATTGCTAACACTGTGTTTTATCCACTGTGTTTAAAATTATTTTATCAAAATATACATATATGTATATATTACAGATCAAAAAAGCTAAATACTATACAAAAATGACAATACTGTTAGCGTGTTGGGTATTCTTCACAGCCGTGTTTCTTACATACAATGAAAAGAATGAGTTGTTCATGAGTTCAGCTGTCAGTCGAAGTCAAGAGAAAAGTAAGTGAGTAAAGTAGTTTAACTTTATTACAAAGTTATATTTAAATAAACGCTTTTGTACGTATTCTTTTACGGAACTCAACGTCGCGCTCTGCTCGTTACCAGAGGTGAATAAACATATTTTTAATATACTTTTTACCTTGAGGCCGGCCGTGGCGCAGCGGCACGAGGTGTGACTGCAAAACCGACTGGTTGTGGGTTCGATCCCCACTCGAGGAGATGAAATATTTACTTAAATTTATATTTCCATTTCTTCGCTCTGGTGTCGAGGTTAAGCGCGGCGTTGAGTTCTGCCACTCAACACGCAATGCCTCCAGAATTCGGCAGAAAGTGGGGAACCGTCACGCTTACAGGCTGATTTTTTTGAGCTTAATAGTCTCGAAGGACCAAAATTTGAAATGTACACATTCTTTTTTCTTATATTTTAGTAGAAGTAAGTAGTAAGACAGTAAGTATCTAGTTATGTGTTTTAAAACGTTCAGTGATGTAAACAATACCCTCTCGAAAGTAGTACATTGATTAAGTGTTACTATACGTATATACGAAATGGTAAAAAAACAAAATTTAGAACACGAAAATTGTTAAATCCGATATACTTCTGAATAGTGAACCCATGGATCCTGTCGATTCTACGATATTTCTCGGTATCACTAAACTACAGTACAACTCCAAATTACTGTAGTAACCTTTGATAGTCAAAAAAAATTATTTTTAACTGACATGGAAACGACTCGAATTGTTTACTTTAGCTACTTCCATAGTGTTATGTCATGTTATATCATTGTCACAAATAATTAAAAGTCCCGCTGAGTTTCTTGCGCCGGTTCTTCTCAGGTCTGAAGTATTAATTTTAGTGAACTGGTGGTAAATTGGTTGACGTTCAAAAATTGAATTATTCAAAATAAGAAGTTACATATCTAATTTGAATAAAATTATTTTTGACTTTGACCAACGCCATATTATATATAGCATTACTGAGTTAAATGAAAAGTAGTAAAATTGGAACCTCATCTGAACATACTCGTATATGGGTATTTCCAATGGTGTGCCGCTGAGCTCGATTTTTGCAACTATTGCCAACAATACTTATTTAGAAAACGTATAAAAATTTGAACGCAGCGGGACTCGAACCCGCGCCTCCTGGAAACCGACCAGGCGCTCTGACCACTAAGCCATGCGTTCGCATTGCGAATCCCGCTACGTTCAAATTTTTATACGTTTTCTAAATAAGTATTTTTCTTTCCTAAGTGTGAAATAACACTTTAAAAATGTTTAAAAATATTGCCAACAATTTTGATAATGTCGTCAACCCACCCCGTCGGCTAGAGAACGTCCCGCACCACTACCTAAGTTGATAATAATAAAAATAAATATCATGTCTATTAACAATTTATAATCAATTTTGCAGATTTTTCAATAGATACATCAAAAGGCACATCCATACTAGTTAAGACGTCGGGGCCATTTCTATCTGAACAGTCTGAAAATATTTTAAAGACTAGAAATATACAAAATTTATCAAAATTATATGTTTGGATGGAAGATTTTTCGTCAAATGAAACATTAGATAAGGTAAGAGACGTTTACTATTGCACATGTAATTTCATCAATAAATGGTTAATTGATATTAACTTGATGCCAGTCGTGGCGCAGGGGCACAAAGTGTGAATGTAAAACCGACTGGTTGTGGGTTCGATCCCCATTCTCATGGCTGAACTCAACGCCGTGCTTTGCCTCGACACCAGAGCGAAGAAATGGACATTTTAAGTAAATATTTCATTTCTCCGAGTGGGGATCGAATCACAACCTGTCGTCTTTACAGTTGCAGGTTGGTGTCCCTACGGCCCGCGCCACGACGGCCTGAAAAATAGATAAAACAATTAAAAAATATAACATATTGAAATTAAACTTCTTTTACTTCACAGATATCACAGCGGTGGGAAATATTACTTTTAGATGAATTAGACTTCTTCGAAGGACAGACACGTACTAAAGAATTTGGTATAATGAAAAATTCTAACTTAACTCTCCACGTGAGCACTAATGAGGAGAGAATAGTGCCGTTCACCATAAGTCTCACTCCGGATCCATTAAATTTGACAGTTGGCGTAATATACGCTGTTATTTTACTCTGTGGCTTGTATATATTGATTATTTTTGAGGTGAAATTTTTAAAAATTATTAAATATTTAATTTTAATTAGTAGATATTAATTTACATATATAATCATAAAAGTAATTTCACGCGGTATCCCGGACACAGCAGGGAAGTTAAGCAGCGGAACTCAACACCGGGTTATATCTTGTTACCAGAGCGAGAAAATTAAAATAATCAATTCCTCCGAGAAGGAATTGAACCCACGATCGTCGTGGTTACAGTCAAACGAATTTTCTTATTTTATTGAAAAGTGAGATACGGAACCAATTTTACACATACATTCACTTGTACATTCACTTTGAATTAAATGACTAATTGATCAATTAGTCAATTCATTGATTAACGAATTGATTAATTGAACAACAATTGATTAATTAAAAAACGTTTATAAAAAAAAAATATAAATAATATAAGGCCAGTCGTGGCGCAGACAAAGTGTGACTGTAAAACCGTGTGGTTGTGCGTTCGATTCCCACTCGAGGAGATGAAATATTTATTTAAATATATATTTCTTACACTAGGTTCCTTCTGCTTACCCTGCTGTGTGCGGGATACAGCGGGAAGCTGATTTTTTTTTATTTATAAGATTATAGTGATTCTTATTAATTTAACCATTCAACTGCAGGTAATAAACAGGACAATGGCAGCTATAACAGTGTCGACAAGCTCTCTAGCCGCTCTAGCGCTGGTCGGTGAGAGACCGACACTCACTGAAATAGTGTCGTGGCTTGATGTCGAGACACTGCTACTGCTGTTCAGCATGATGATACTTGTGGCTATTATGGCTGAAACTGGACTGTTTGATTATTTAGCGGTTTTCACGTTTGAGGTCAGTTTAAGTGATAATTATAATATTTTAGAGATTAATACATTTATTTACTATTGCAATTTGCTTATAGATTTTCAATACACATTGCATTTCTTAAATTTTTTATAGTATTTTTGTTTTTGTATTATCGGAAAAAAATCATATTTAAAAAATGCTTAGTGGTATCTCATTATAAAAAGTATGGATTATAGTGGAAAGTGGAGAATTGAATGATTTCTTAGACTCAAATACGAGAGAATTTCCCTTTACAATATTTAGCCTTCACAAAATATGGAAAATGCATATAAAATCCTACATACAAATAAAAAAATAAAATTACAATTATGTATAAAACAATTTTATTTTATTTTTTTCAGGTAACAAAAGGCAAGTTATGGCCCTTGATATATTTACTATGTATTATAACAGCAGTTTTGTCAACTTTCCTCGATAATGTCACCACTGTACTACTCATGTCACCAGTCACTATTAGGTATATCAACCTATCAATCGTTTAATTCAATTCGACTTTTTCAAAATATTTATTTTCATAAAAAAATGGTAATATAGAATCATATTATAACTATTATAAATAGTTATAATTAATTAATAGTTAATTTTGAATTAATTATTCAAGTGTAGTAAATTTTCAATTCAAGTATTCCTTTTTCAAGTAATTGCAATAAAATAAATCACAATCAATTTATCAGCTAACTAATTCAAATATATAATTTTATTATTCCAGATTGTGCGAAGTGATGGACTTAGACCCAGTTCCAATATTAATGTTTATGGCAATATATAGTAATATAGGAGGCACAGCGACGCCGGTCGGGGATCCCCCGAATGTCATCGTCGCTTCTAACAAAGCTGTGATTCAAGCTGTAAGTGTATTTTTTTATTTTCAGATATTATAATCTGTGCGAAAGCTTCTTAATGAGTTTTCTTTAGCTTCACGCAGTGTAGGCTGAGGGAACCTAGTGTTAGGCAGTTAGTACCCCACTTTTCGCCGAATTCTGGAGTCCAATTTTATTTCTCGATTCCAACTTCAACGCGAAACGCGGTGTTGAGTTCCGCCACTCAACACGCATTGCCTTCAGAACGTAACGATAGTGTTTCAACAATACGTCATGTATCCTGCTATGTGCAGGACACAGCGTGAAACTAAATTTTTTTTTGTTTGGTTTTATCCTTATTCTCTTATTTTAAGTTAAAATTTTTGAATGACAAATACATATAAAACTAATTTCATCCAATATTTAGGGTATCAATTTCACAAACTTCACTGCACACATGGCTCTGGGTATTTTATTAGTAGTTGTACAAACATCTATACAAATAAGATTTATGTATAGAGATACAAATAAACTACGGCAAAGAGTTCCAAGAGATATTCAAGGTATGTTTACTAGTTTTCTTTAACAATTTATAACAATTTCGTTATGTTAGGACATTTTGTCTCTTTTTGTCTCTTTCACAGTAAGGTCAACCAGTCGTGGCCGCCGTGACGTTAACCGTAGACGGATGCACATCCGTCTATTGGACTTGATTCCAGCCTTTTTTTTCTTTAGAATATTTTCTTAAGTATAAAAACATATTAGATACACAGAATGGCAGGTACTAGCGAGGATGTTACGGTGAGAATGAAAAAGAACGTGCTAAGCTGGTTTGGGCACGTCGAACGAATCAGTGATGTAAGAATGGCAAAAAAAAATTATGATGGAAAAGTGAATGGTAAGAGAGGTAAAGGGAGACCTCAGTTAACCCTCGAAAACATAGTATCATAAATACCGGAGGAACGTCACGTAAAAAGCATGAGGACATAACAGTGGAGGAGGCGAAAGAGATATGTAGAGACCGTAGCGTTTGGCGCTCCTTTCTCTCTGACTACCCCGCTAGGGATAAAGCGTGAAGTTAAAATAAGTTAGAATATTTTCTTCTGTGTCTTAGAATATTCTTTTCTGGTGTCGAGGTCAAGCGCGGCGTTGAGTTCTGCCACTCAACACGCAATGCCTCCAAAATTCAGCAGAAAGTGGATAACGGAGTGTTTTAACACTAGGTTCCCTCTGCCTACCCTGCTGTGTGCGGGATACAGCGTGAAGCTGATTTTTTTTTTATTTTCTTCTCAAGTGAACAATGCGCGTAAGTTCAGAAAACCAAACTTCAGGGCGTCCCACACTTTTTGACCGTACTGTATAGTACGAGTCCTTGTATATTGCGAAATCCAATCGCTTTGTGCGTTCAACCATATATCCTCTTAATTTTATAATATTAATTTAGGTTAAATTGGTAAACTCTTATACTTTTATAGTTTAATACTTGATAATATTTCAGATCTTCGTCATCAAATATCAATATGGCGTCGCGCTGCCGATTCTTTACCACATTTAAGTGAAGGTGTTAACGTTGTGAGAGAGAGATTGGAGAGAAAAATTACAAAATTAACCGTAAAACTAGAAAATATGGTTAAGGAAAGCACCAAACGAGCCTGTCCTAAACACACTTTTAGAAGTACTTTAGTTGAATTGAAAGAAAAGGTAATAATCATTTAAAATTTATTTTGTTTTTCTTTTTAGCATTACGTTATATCTCGCATTGATAGAGAAATACTAGGTTGGCTTGATCTATGAATGAAAACGGCAACTCAAGATTGCTCTCAAGGTTGAGAGCAACTTATAAATATGAGCCCTAGAGTAGATAACCCATTTTTAACTTTTTCTTGTTAAAGTGGAAGTAATTTATTTTTCTAAATGGAAATCAAACGCACAACTATCGTTTTAAAAGTCAAACATTGTCCTATTGTAAAACTAATAAAGAAAAGCGGATATTTTTTTTTTCAGCTTCACGCTATATTTCGCACACAGCAGGGTAGACATAGGGAACCTAGTGTTAAGACACTCCGTTCCCCACTTTCCGCCAATTTCTGGAGGCATTGCGTGTTAAGTGGCGGAATTCAATGCCGGGCTCGAAACCAAAGCGAAGAAATGAAAATATAAATATAAATAAGCATTTCATCTCCTCGAGTGTGGATCGAACCCTATGTGGCCCTGGGCCACGACTGGCCTCATTTGCTGGCCTTAATTTTATGTTTTTAAAAATACCATTTAGGTTGTTCTTAATAAATAAATCAAAGTTTTCACTGAGCGTACAAGTTTCCGTCGATCTTTTCTGGAATATTTTATTTCGCGCGGCGGAAACCAGCGCCAGATGTAATTTAACATTACACAAAATCAAGAACAAGCTATCGTTTTCATTTAAACTACTGCTCAATAATAATATTATATATATATATACACTGTTGTACACACTATGCAAAGTTTAAATAATATCGCAAATTTTATTGTTTTATCAAAGAAAATATACTTAAATATTTTGTTATAAAACTATTAAATTTATAGAAGAAATAATATTTATAATTTCTTTTATTTTCAGTACAAAATAAGAGATAAAGTGCTATTAACAAAGTCCACAGGAGCCATTATCTTTGTTGTGACAGTTTTCTTTCTTCACTCTATTCCTGAATTAAGTAAGTTGAATTTGTTGAAGTGGATTTTATATTTAATATTTAAATTTCTAAAGAGATAGATCTAATTCGGCGAAAAGTGGAACGGAAATGTCTTAATGGGAACGGAGTGTCTTAACTCTAAGTTCCCAGGTTCCTTCTGCCTCCTCTGTTATGTGTATCCTACGCATAGCAGAGGAAGCAGCACAGCGTGAAGCCAAAAGAAAGATAGATCTAACGAAATAACTTAATGTCTACGTAATTTTTTTTGTAAATATCATCCTACAATATTATTTGAATACAAATTGTCGTAACAGTGTTATAAGACTCCTTTGATAAGAACATATAGCGTGAGGTGAGTTCTAGGTTCCCTCTGCTGTATGGGGAATTCAGCGAGAACCTAAAAAAATAAAAACATTCAGATATTTATCATATTTTATTTTAGATCGTGTATCGTTAGCAATGACAGCACTTTTAGGCGCCATCCTTCTACTCATCTTAGCGGATAGAGCTGATTTGGAACCGATATTACACAGAGTGGAATGGTCCACCTTATTGTTTTTTGGAGCTTTATTTGTTTTAATGGAGGTAATATTTTAGTTATTTAGTCCTTTATACTGTATTATTTCAAAATATCAACCAATTAATTTATATTAAAATGATTTATAAATTGATAGATTTACAATATGGATATGACACAATATTTTTTTTTAACATGTAGTATAAAAAATATAATATATATACAGTAAACATAGTAAATTTTAGTACCGTAAAATGGGGTGGATAGAAATGGTACGTTTCTATACCTAAATCTATCTACACATAATATCATATCAAAAAACAACGTGATCTTTACTGCGTTTTTTTAGTTTTTAATTTTAATGTTGTATTTGTTTTTTGAAGGCATTGTCTAAACTTGGTCTAATATTGTACATTGGAGGTTTGATGGAACAATTGATAGTGAAAGTGGATGAAAGCGCGAGACTCGGAGTGGCCATCATACTTATATTGTGGGCAAGTATATAAATTACATTACCTTTCAAAAGATTAAAGTTCAAGTTGTATACGATATATGGAATAATGGCCTGTTATAGTGCAGGGACACAACGTGGGACTGTAAACGGGACAGATTGTTGGTTCGATTCCCGCTTGAAGAATCTTAAAATCTAATATATATATTTCATTTCCCAACTATGGTAAGGATGCAGCAAAGCACGGCGTTGAGTTCCGTCGCTCGACACGCAATGCCTCCAGAATTCGGTGTAAAGTAAGGATCGGGAGTGTCTTAACACTACTAGATTCTCTCTGGCTACCCTACTTTGTTTGAATTCTCAGCTATAAAACATCAAAATTTTAGAATTTTTTTAGATTTTTAAAGGTTTTTGTAACAATTAACAAAAAAAATACCAAAAATCTTCAAAGTTTTTATGTTTTTATGTTTTCAATACATTTCTTTCAGATATCCGGAACTATATCTGCATTTGTCGATAATATACCACTTACGACGATGATGGTGAGAGTAGTGGTGTCAATAGGTTCAAATCCAGCTCTTAACCTGCCTATGTCGCCTTTGATTTGGTCTTTACTGTACGGCGCTTGCTTGGGAGGTAATATTACAAAAAAATATATATTCCATTTACATTGTTTAAAAAAAAGTCCCGCTGGTTTCTTGCACTGATACCTCTAAGGTTTGAGAGAGCAGGTACATAACCATATAACTTCTTATAGTGAATTAAATTCTTTATAGCAGTCATAAAGACCGTAGAGATTCTCTACTATCTGAAGACAGATGAGAAGTAGAGAGACTCTTGAAACACTACCCACGAGATCAATGCCGTATTTTGTTTTACCGAATCGGGTAAATGAAAATAATTCATCAGAGAGATATCAAACTTACAACAATCGCGTTTACAAGTACGAGTATGACGCCATCCTATTGTCTTGTTGAGTCCAAAGTGGCACATGGGAAAGTTGGGAACGGAAGTGTCTTCATGGAAACGGATCATCTTACACTAGGTACCTTCTGCCTACCCCGCTATATGCGGGATACAGCGTGAAGCTGATTGTTTATTGTTTTCTTTCTATCCCTCAGGTAACGGCACCCTGATCGGCGCGAGCGCCAACGTGGTGTGCGCGGGAGTGGCGGAGCAGCACGGGTACAGGTTCAGCTTCATGCAGTTCTTCAAGGTGGGCTTCCCCGTCATGGTGGGCCATCTGCTGGTCGCCTCGGCCTATTTGTTGATGTGCCACTGCGTTTTTACTTGGCATTGATTATTTATTTACTATGGTAAAAATATAATGATTTTGAATAAGTTGAAAACATTTATATGGATGTATGAACTGTTAAAATGTAACATACCTACTTACGATAAAAGTTAGCTAGATAAGGTTTATGCAAAAAAAGTTTAAGCGGGCGAAGTCACAATCTTGTCGCTGGTTATTTAGTAATAAGTAAATTAAGTTTGCTAAAAGTACTATTGTTATAATTTTATCATATTCTTAAGTATAAATACTATTATAATTACATACACCGAGATATATGTATGATTTTAATATTTTTATTACTTCTATTGAACATTTCACTCGAGTGTACCGTACTGTACCTTAATTAAACTGAGTTTAATATTTTCTACGGTAATATATATATTTTCTTTTATTTATTAACGAACTCCAACAAAAGTACAATGTAACTTATAAGTCTCTTATTATTTATCCAATGTTAAATCTCTAATATTATTATAGAAACCTTGTTAAAAACGTCTTTATGTTAATTATTAAATATTTTATTTTAAAATATTGTTTCTTTTTTTGCTTCATGCCGTATATCGCATATAACAGGATAGGCAGAACAAAGCTACTTGTCAAAGACACTGAAATAAAAATATTCCCCACTGTGTTGCCAGAGCAGGAAAAGTTTTATTACACGTATATAAATATAATACAATAAATCAGCTTTACGCTGTATCCCGCACACTACAGGGTAGGCAAGGGAACCTAGTGTTAAGACACTCCATTCCCCACTTTCCGCCAAGTTCTGGAGGCATGGCGTGTTGAGTGGCATAACTCAACGCCGCGCTTTGCCTCGACACCAGAGCGAAGAAATGAAATCTCAGTCGATTTTAAAGTCACACTTTGTGCCCCTGCGCCACGTCTGGCCTCAAGGACGGCGGGAGGGAGGCGGGTATTAATAGCTTATAATATTATTACTTCTGCCAAATAAAATAAATTAAATAATTGCAATTTAAAATTGTAGGACACATTGCACACTTTAATAATTTATTTGGATTAAATATTTATATATACCAGAAAATTAAATAGTTTTTTTTCATTATTTGCGAATTTTCAACATGTTTAAAAATAAAACGTATGAGCTAGCAATGAGTCAATAATAAATATATAAACTAAAAGGTAGTTTATTTCAATTTATTCACTCCCTTTTTCCCTTCTCACAAAAACATACATTACGTGTCACTTATACGTATACCGGATGTTTAAATAAAACCAAAGACAGTACTATAAACAAATTTGCCATTTCATTATTTTACTCATAATAAAAAAAAATAACTAAAACCTACCATATTGATAGTAAAAAAACCTAACTCCACCGAACTCTGAACGACGTGACGTTAGAAACAAACTTGACAACATTCTCAAACGATTTCTTTTTAGTGGCAGTTTTTTTTTTATTTACATATATGTTAATTTTAGAAAAAAAATGTTTTAATGATAATTTTGCAGGTTTTTATAGATAGAATTAAAGTGGCTTAATTGGAATTATAGTACAAATATATAAGTTATAGTCATTTATATATAAAACATAGTGTTTTTAATTGCTTGTTTGGTCACAATATTCAAGCCTTTAGTCCCTAAAAAATTATTATAGACATCTACGTCATCATCATCATGCTTTCTAAGCATCATCCTATATATTATAAATTTTATTTAAATAATTTCGATAATAAAAAATATATATACATTTTATACAACGAATTTATTCATAATATATAATTTATACATTTTCATTTTATAAAAGGAAAAACTCATCGTCAATAATGTCAGTATTTTTTTATATATAAGTCTTTGAAATACACTACAAATTAAACCACTCTACCTCTATCTTAATAAAAATTTAATAACACCGATTTTAAAAAACTTTCAGCCAAAGACAAAGTAAAAATTCCAAACAATCGCATTAAAAAAGACGGGAATTTATATTTAGATATTAATTTTATTTAAAGCAAATAATTAATCTGTTGGATAGATAGTGCTTTATTTTAAAAAGGTGATTTTATTTTATTTAAAATTTTCCAATTTAGTCTAAGCGTAGGATAGTTAAGAATTTAAAAACGAATTATTTTTAATACCAATAATAAAAGAATAAGCACCTCAACAGCTAATTAAATAAGACATACAATACAAAAAAATATTTATACTTTTTTATCAATATCGCCAAAAGTGCCATATTTTATCTGTATTAAACTATCTAATATAAGCTTTGTGATTTGAACCGCCGAACTATATAATGTATTTTATCCCATAAAGTTATATCTAACATCTAATAAATACAAAAAAGACAAAAAAATAAAAAACAAAAAAAAAAACAATGTAAAAAGTTGTAATTTCGTAATAATCATAGAAAATAATTAAGTTGTTTAGAAAAAAAATTTTAAGTTAATTACCTTATATTAATTTTATATTAAAGATATAACTGAAATGGGACATTTTTTTTATTTTAATGTTAAATTAAACATATGTCAAAGTCACAATGACGTAAAACAAATGTCGCAATGTGATTTTGTTTGAGGACTGATTTTTTTATACTAACACAATTAAAAAAACTAATTTAAATAAACCAATGGGCGATCACAGTCTTGAATTAAAAAAAAACGAGTAAAACATTTAAAAAAAAATCAGCCCTCACTTTGTCTCCACGAATTTTTATGGATTACAAACATATAACCTCCATAATGTTAAAATTCAATGGATTTTTTTTAAATTAGCAACCCCAAGTTAGATAGTAATAATAATAATAATAAAAAAGCATACTTTTCTTTTTATTTAAATTAAAAAGCTAATATACTACACGAGTTATAATTCTTATTATTTACATGAGTTGTTAAAATATTTTTTTACTGTGTTTATATCATCGGTGTTGCCAGGTTTGTGACGTCAGAAAAAAAAATTGACGTATAGGTTAAAATCGACATTAGAGCATTTTTAAAATCTATCATTTACACTAGAATTTTATCAAAAATAGCTTATCGCTAAATAATATTTATAATTGTTAGCTGAAATTAACAAAGTAAATTTTATTTAAATTATAATTTATCAATTCTAATGTCGATTCAAAACCTGGCAACACCACGACAGTGTTTCTATCTTAGTATTAAAAAAAAGCCTTAATATTGCCATTCTATGCTAAACTAATATCAGAATGACATTGTGATTTTGAGATGAAAATAAGCAATTCTTTCCCTTCAACAAATTTCGACTCAAAATATAAATTTCAAATTGCTTAATTTCAACTCTTCGACATTTAAAACATTTATATTACAATATAAAACAAAGAAATGTAAGTGCATTTTACAAAAAAAAACATTATCATACATTCCCTAGAGTTTTGTAAGGACAAAAAAAAACAGTTAAACATTGTTTTTTTCTGTATATAATATTTCAATTTTGAAATTTAGTCAATTTGAAAAAAAAAAGCTAAAATCTACTTAAAAGGCTAAGTAAGAAAAAAAAACATATTTGAAATACGACGCAATATTACGTTACTTTTATAATATTTAAAACATTTTTTAACATCCATTCGTCATTTATTATAGGCCATATCTACATTTTTACATATTAAAAGAGCTGTGAGAAGAAAAAAAAAACACGATATTCATTTATACAAATATAATTTATTATCTATATTACGAAGATTATAAAAAATCGATCTTTTCCACTCACAGCTGTCATCGAACCAAGAAAAGATACAAAATAACCAATTTACAAAGAATAACCACCATAATAACATTATGGTTCGAACATTCTAGCAACAACTGTTCGGTTCTTTTTTCCGTTCGAACCGAGTTCATAAAAACGGAACGTTCGAACCAAAACACGTTCGGTTCGAGCTACAAATTTCGAACGTTCGAACAAATTCACGAGCACAAATGCTTAACCAACTGTTCCATTACATCAGTTTTGGTCAATTCAAAGTCAGCGGACTTACCGCGTTGTAATATTTCTATAGTAGATCTGGACTCCATTTGTTTTAAGTGTTGTGTTAATTTCTGTTCCGCCATTTTGTTTATTGGCTTTGAAATCGTGACCGTTGCGTTTTTCAATGCTCTCGCTAGGGTTTTGAGAAATTTGTACCATTGCCTTTCGTTTGACGTCGCCTCCGGTGTGTTTACAAGGTGTATCGCTTTTTCTGTCAATGCGACGACGCAGCTCAGTGTTAACTGAAATTTGGTGAGAGAAATTATTATTTATTTTTTATTAAATTAAAATATTTTTTTTTTGCAATTCCTAATTAACAAAAAAAAACAATAAAAATCTGTTAACAATTATTTATAAACACCTAGAGCTTCCATTGTCAAAATATTAAATTTGTCACATGTTGAACAGCACCTCCTAATGTTTGATTGTGACGCGACGTTTTAGAGTTCTAGCCCCAATCAAATAATTAATAAATAATTTCCATTTCTCTGCTCTGCCAAGGCAACGGGGCGTTGAAATTCGCCATATAACATTTTAAATTTGAATAACGCAGTCTTAACCCTAAATCCCCTTTGTTTACCGTGCTTTATGTATGTGTGAAAAACACTAATAATAATAACTTACAGAAGAAGTCAAAGCATATGGTGTTCTTGCAGGATCTAGCGCTTCGGATAGTATGCCACACGACTCGATGACAGCCGACCAACCTGACGTGTTTTGTATGTATCTGTAATTAGGATAAAAATTAATGAATATTTAAAACTTACACGTGTCACTTGCATTGTACTTCCTAATACAATGTCTCGCTCACATTCTCTATCTCTATCTTCCGTCACATTCATAATCTTTAATCGAACCATCTTCCCTTTCACTCACACAATTTACATATCACTAATATATCTTATCGCAGACTATAAACAATACAGTCAATATACTTATCGACTGTATTGTATGATAATTTCAGGGCGGGCATAGTGGTGTCTGCCCTGAAGTTAGCTGTAGATGGTTCTGTGCATGTTTGATTTTAGCAATTCTTTTTACTTTTACAGAAAAACCCGCAAAGTTCAGACAGCTTTGAAATTAGGCAATTTGAACTTTTGCGGATTATTCTGGCGGCCTGGCGGCCACAACTCGTTGACCATACTGTTCTAAAATAAGACCTTTCATTCTCTCATGTATCTATCTCCCATCACTCTATCTATCACTTAGCTCCCACACCACACCCCCTCTATACACCAACAGAAGCCCCCACCGACCTGGCGTAGTGCCCCGCGAGCGCGGCCAGGCCGCCGTCGTCGCGGCGCGCGGCGTGCGGCAGTGCGCGCAGCACGCGCGACCACAGCGCACGCACGCGCGGG